>BMAV01016958.1:0-23534 GCA_019973955.1 Trichonephila inaurata madagascariensis | reverse complement strand
TTTTGTTTCCCCTGGTCAAATTTGAGTGAAATGGGTCACTTTCAAGTTTCTGGGGTAAAAAAAAATTGGGGGGCATGTCCCCGAAACAGACTATTGAAAACACGAATTTCAAAGAAACGTTTTGTAAACCTTTGAACAAATTTGGGAATTTCGACAAGCGCCATACATATTCGTGATCAGCGTTGAATTCTGTGCAAGAAAAACTAAGTTTGGTGAGAATTGGAGGAAGACAAAAAAATGATCCAAACGCACGGAAAAGACAAATGCGTCGCAATTAAGGCCATATGAAAGACGAACGCTTCAAAAAGGATAATACCACAATTAAAAATTTTTTACTTTTTTTTCGGTGTTTTTCTGAAACTTGTCATAGAAATGCATTACCAAAGTGCAATAACTCGAGTTCTAATAATCGCAGGGTAATGTTTTAAGTGTCTTTGGGTTTGGGGGCGGACTCTCGTTCGAATGACACCCGGTTTTTTAAAATCGGTCGGTAAGTTGGCTTTCAAGCCAAATAGGTAGGTTTTTTCAAGAAGGTGTTTCATTTTAAAAAAAATTATAGGAATTTCGAGAAACGGAGACCAGATTTAGATTCCTGGTCAAATTTTGAGTGAAATGGGTCACTTTGGTAAGATTCTAGGGTAAAAAAAAAATAGTGGTGGGCATGTCATTGAAACAGACTATTAAAATAGGGCACGAATTTCAAAGAAAACGTTGGGCATAACTTTTGAACTACTTGGAATTTCGACAAACGCCATACATATTCGTGATCAGCGTTGAATTCCGTGCAAGATAAACTAAGTTTGGTGAGAATTGGAGGAGGCCAAAAAAAGGATCCAAACGCACGGAAAAGACAAATGCGTCGCAATTAAGGCCATATGAAAGACGAACGCTTCAAAAAGGATAATACCACAATTAAAAATTTTTTAATTTTTTTTCGGTGTTTCTCTGAAACTTGTCATAGAAATGCATTACCAAAGTGCAATAACTCGAGTTCTAATAATCGCAGGGTAATGTTTTAAGTGTCTTTGGGTTTGGGGGAGGCCTCTCGTTCGAATGACACCCGGTGTTTTAAAATCGGTCGGTAAGTTGGCTTTCAAGCCAAATAGGTCGTTTTTTAAAGGTGTTTCATTTTAAAAAAAATTACAGGAATTTCGTGAAACGGAGACCAGATTTTGATTCCTGGTCAAATTTCGAGTGAAATGGGTAACTTTGGTAAGTTTCTGGGTAAAAAAAATAGTGGTGGGCATGTCACTGAAACAGACTATTGAAAGAGGGCACGAATTTCAAAGAAACCGTTGGGCATAACTTTTGAACTAATTGGAATTTTGACAAGCATCATGCATATTCGTCATCAGCGTTGAATTCTGTGCAAGAAAAAGTAAGTTTGGTGAGAATTGGATGGTTTTTTAAAATCGATCGGTAAGTTGGCTTTCAAGCCAAATAGGTCGGTTTTTCAAGAAGGTGTTTCATTTTTAAAAAATTACAGGAATGACGTGAAACGGAGACCAGATTTGGATTCCTGGTCAAATTTCGAGTGAAATGGGTCACTTTGGTAAGTTTCTAGGTTAAAAAAATAGTGGTGGGCATGTCACTGAAACAGACTATTGAAAGAGGGCACGAATTTCAAAGAAACCGTTTTTCATAACTTTTGAACTAATTGGAATTTCGACAAGCGCCATACATATTCGTGATCAGCGTTGAATTCTGTGCAAGAAAACTAAGTTTGGTGAGAATTGGAGGAAGACAAAAAATGATCCAAACGCACGGAAAAGAGAGAAATGCGTCGCATTTAAGCCCATTTTGAAAGACGCAGAACGTCAGTGCTGATAATACCGTACTAAATTTTTATTTTTTTTCGAGTTTTTCTCGAAACTTGTCATAGAAATGCATTACCAAAAGTGCGCAATAACTGAGTTCTAATAATCGCAGGGTAATGTTTGGCAAGTCTTTGGGTTTGTTAGCGCCACCGTTGAACAAATGACACCCGGTGTTTTAAAATCGGTCGGTAAGTTGGCTTCGTCAAAATTGTTTTTCAAGAAGGTGTTTCATTTTTAAAAAATTACAGGAATTTTGCCGAAACGGAGACCGGTGATTTGACTTGATCAAATTTTCGAGTAAAATGGGTAACCTTTTTAAGTTTCTAGGGTAAAAATAAATAGTGGTGGGCATGTCATAGAAACAGACTATTGAAAGAGGGCACGAATTTCAAAGAAACCGTTGGACATAACTTTTGAACTAATTCGAATTTCGACAAGCGCCATGCATATTCGTGATCAGCGTTGAATTTTGTGCCCGAAAACTAAGTTTGCGAGAATTGGCCGGTTTTTTAAAAATTGTGCTTGGTAATCCTGGCTTTCAGCTTTCTCAAATAGGTCGGTTTCTTTTCAAGAATAGGGCTGCGTTTCATTTTAAAAAAGAGCGTTATGAATTTCGTGAAACGGAGACAAGATTCAGATTCCTGGTCAAATTGGCGAAATGGGTCACTTTCCTAAGTTTCTAGGGTAAAAAATAGTGGTGGGTAATGTCACTGAAACAGACTATTGTGGAAAGAGGGTAAATGAATTTCAAAGAAACCGTTTTGTATAACCTTGAACTAATGGAATTTCGACAAGGGCCATACATACCTGTGATCAGCGTTGAATTCTGTGCAAGAAAACTAAGTTTGGTGAGAATTGAGGAAGACAAAAAATGATCCAAACGCACGTGAAAAGACACAAATGTGCGTCGTGCAATTAAGGCCATATGAAAGACGAACGCTTCCAAAAAGGATAATACCACAATTGTACCTCTTACTTTTTTTCGTGTTTTTCTGAAACTTGTCATAGAAATGCATTAACAAAGTGCAATAACTCGAGTTCTAATAATCGCAGGGTAATGTTTTTAAGTGTCTTTTGGTTTGGGGCGGACTCTTCGTTCGAATGACACCCAAGTTTTTAAATACCGGTCGCTGCTAAGTTGGTTTTCAAGCCAAATAGGTAGGTTTTTTCAAGAAGGTGTTTCCATTTTAAAAATTATAGGAATTTCGAGAAACGGAGAGACCAGATTTAGATTCTGGTCAAATTCTTGGAGTGAAATGGGTCACTTTGGTAAGATTCTAGGGTAAAAAAAAAAAAATAAAGTGGTGGGCATGTCAATGTGGAAACAGACTATTAAAAGAGGGCACGAATTTCAAAGAAAACGTTGGGCATAACTTTGAACTATTGGAATTTTCGACAAAGCGCCATACATATTCGCTGTGATCAGCGTTGAATTCTGTGCAAGATAAACTAAGTTTGGTGAGAATTGGAGGAAGACAAAAAAACGATCCAAACGCACGGAAAAGCAGGAAATGCGTCGCAATTAAGCCCATATGAAAGACGAACGCTTCAAAAGGATAATACCGCAATTAAAAAGCTTTCTACTTTTTTCGGTAAGCTTGAAACTTGTCATAGAAATGCATTACCAAAGTGCAATAACTCGAGTTCTAATACTAATCGCAGGGTAATGTTTAAGTGTCTTTTGGGTTTGGGGAGGCCTCTCGTTTGAATGACACCCGGTGTTTTAAAATCGGTCGGTGTTGGTTTTCAAGCCAAATAGGTCGGTTTTTTAAAGGTGTTTCATTTTAAAAAACAATTACAGGAATTTTCAGAAACGGAGACCAGATTTTTGAATTCGTGGTCAAATTCCTCGAGTGAAATGGGTAACTTCTGGTAAAAGTTTCTGGGGTAAAAAAAAATAGTGGTGGGCATGTCACTGAAACAGACTATTGAAAGAGGTGACAATAATGACTCTCAAAGAAACCGTTGGGCATAACTTTTGAACTAATTGGAATTTTGACAAGCATCATGCATATTCGTCATCAGCGTTGAATTCTGTGCAAGAAAAAGTAAGTTTGGTGAGAATTGATGGTTTTAAAAAATCGATCGGTAAGTTGGCTTTCGCCAAATAGGTCGGTTTTTCAAGAAGGTGCTTCATTTTAAAAATTACAGGAATGATGTGAAACGGAGACCAGATTTGGATTCCTGGTCACCCTCGAGTGAAATGGGTCACTTTGGTAAGTTTCTAGGTTAAAAAAAAAAAAAATAGTGGTGGGTGCATGTCACTGAAACAGACTATTGAAAAGAGGCTAACGAATTTCAAAGAGAAACCGTTTTTCATAACTTTTGAACTAATTGAAATTTCGACAAGCGCCAAGGGCCATATTCGTGATCAGCGTTGAATCTTCGTGCAAGAAAACTAAGTTTGGTGTGAGAATTGAGGAAGACAAAAAAAATGATCCAAACGCACGGAAAAGAGAAATGCGTCGCATTTAAGCCCATATGAAAGTACGAACGCTTCAAAAAGGATAATACCGCACAATTTTTTATTTTTTTTTCGGAGTTGAACTTGTCATAGAAATGCATTACCAAAGTGCAATAACTCGAGTTCTAATAATCGCAGGGTAATGTTTTGGCGTCTTCTTGGGTTTGTTAGCGGCCACTCGTTGGAATGACACCCGGTGTTTTAAAATCGGTCGGTAAGTTGGCTTTCAAGCCAAATAGGTCTGTTTTTTCAAGAAGGTGTTTCATTTTTAAAAAAATTACAGGAATTTCATGAAACGGAGACCAGATTTGGATTCCTGGATCAAATTTCGAGTGAAATGGGTAACCTTTTTAAGTTTCTAGGGTAAAAATATATAGTGGTGGGCATGTCATAGAAACAGACTATTGAAAAGAGGGCACGAATTTCAAAAGAAAACCGTTGGACATAACTTGAACTAATTCGAATTTCGACAAGCGCCATGCATATTCGTGATCAGCGGGTTGAATTTTTGTGCCCGAAAAAAACTAAGTTTGCGAGAGAATTGGCCGGTTTTTTTAAAATCGTTTGGTAACTTGGCTTTGAAGCCAACAGTCGGTTTTTTCAAGAAGGTGTTTCATTTTTAAAAAGAAAGTTACAGGAATTTCGTGAAACGGAGACAAATAAGATTCAGATTCCACAAATTTTGAGTGAAATGGGTCACTTCCTAAGTTTCTAGGGTAAAAAATAGTGGTGGGTATGTCACCGAAACAGACTATTGAAAGAGGGCACGAATTTCAAAGAAACCGTTTTGTATAACCTTTGAACTAATTGAATTTCGACAAGGGCCATACATACCGTGATCAGCGTTGAATTCTGTGCAAGAAAAACTAAGTTTGGTGAGAATTGGAGGAAGACAAAAAAATGATCCAAACGCACGGAAAAGACAAATGCGTCGCAATTAAGGCCATATGAAAGACGAACGCTTCAAAAAGGATAATACCACAATTAAAAATTTTTTACTTTTTCGGTAAGCTTTGAAACTTGTCATAGAAATGCATTACCAAAGTGCAATAACTCGAGTCTCTTAATAATCGCAGGGTAATGTTTTAAGTAAATTTTGGTTTGGGGGCGGACTCTCGTTCGAATGACACCCGGTTTTTAAAATCGGTCGCTGTTGGCTTCTTCAAGCCAAATAGGTAGGGTTTTTCTTCAAGAAGGTGTTTCCATTTTAAAAGAATTATAGGAATTTCGAGAAACGGAGACCAGATACTCAGATTCCGTCAAATTTGGAGGAAATGGGTCACTTTGGTAAGATTCTAGGGTAAAAAAAAAAAAAATGGTGGGCATGTCACTGAAAACAGACTATTAAAAGAGGGCAACGTGAATTTCAAAGAAAACGTTGGGCATAAACTTTTGAACTACTTGAATTTCGACAAACGCCATACATATTCGTGATCAGCGTTGAATTCTGTGCAAGATAAACTGTTGGGAGAATTGAGGAAGCAAAAACGATCCAAACGCACGGAAAAGAGAAATGCGTCGCAATTAAGCCATATGAAAGACGAACGCTTCAAAAAGGATAATACCGCAATTAAAAATTTTCTACTTTTTTTTTCGGTGTTTTTCTGAAACTTGTCATAGAAATGCATTACCAAAGTGCAATAACTCGAGTTCTAATAATCGCAGGGTAATGTTTAAGTGTCTTTGTTGGAGGCCTCCTTCGAATGATACCCGGTGTTTTAAAATCGGTCGGTAAGTTAGCTTTCAAGCCAAATAGGTCGGTTTTTTAAAGGTGTTTCATTTTAAAAAACAATTACAGGAATTTCGTGAAACGGAGACCAGATTTGAATTCGTGGTCAAATTTCGAGTGAAATGGGTAACTTTGGTAAGTTTCTGGGTAAAAAAAAATAGTGGTGGGCATGTCACTGAAACAGACTATTGAAAGAGGGCACGAATTTCAAAGAAACCGTTGGGCATAACTTTTGAACTAATTGGAATTTTGACAAGCATCATGCATATTCGTCATCAGCGTTGAATTCTGTGCAAGAAAAAGTAAGTTTGGTGAGAATTGGATGGTTTTTTAAAATCGATCGGTTAGTTGGCTTTCAAGCCAAATTGGTCGGTTTTTTCAAGAAGGTGTTTCATTTTTAAAAAAATTACAGGAATGACGTGAAACGGAGACCAGATTTGGATTCCTGGTCAAATTTCGAGTGAAATGGGTCACTTTGGTAAGTTTCTAGGTTGAAAAAATAGTGGTGGGCATGTCACTGAAACAGACTATTGAAAGAGGGCACGAATTTCAAAGAAACCGTTTTGTATAACTTTTGAACTAATTGGAATTTCGACAAACACCGAAAAAATTAAAAAATTTTTAATTGTGGTATTATCCTTTTTGAAGCGTTCGTCTTTCATATGGCCTTAATTGCGACGCATTTGTCTTTTCCGTGCGTTTGGATCCTTTTTTTGGCTTCCTCCAATTCTCACCAAACTTAGTTTTTCTTGCACGGAATTCAACGCTGATCACAATATGTATGGCGTTTTGTCGAAATTCAAGTAGTTCAAAAGTTATGCCCAACGTTTTCTTTCGTGTCTATTTTAATAGTCTGTTTCAATAACATGCCCACCACTATTTTTTTTTACCCTAGAATCTTACCAAAGTGACCCATTTCACTCGAAATTTGACCAGGAATCTAAATCTGGTCTCCGTTTCACGAAATTCCTATAATTTTTTTTTAAAATGAAACACCTTCTTGAAAAAACCTACCTATTTGGCTTGAAAGCCAACTTACCAAACCGATTTGCAAAACCGGTGTCTCGAACGAAGTCCGCCCCAAAGCCAAAGACACTTAAAATATTACCCTGCGATTAGAACTCGAGTTATTGCACTTTTGGTAATGCATTTCTATGACAAGTTTCAGAAAAACACCGAAAAAGTAAAATTTTTTAATTGTGAGGTAGCCTTTTGAAGCCTTCGTCTTTCATATGGCCTTAATTGCGACACTTTGTGTCTTTTTCCGTGCGTTTGGATCATTTTTTGTCTTCCTCCAATTCTCACCAAACTTAGTTTTCTTGCACAAATTCAACGCTGCTCACGAATATGCATGGCGCTTGTCGAAATTCGAATTAGTTCAAAGTATGTCCAACGGTTTCTTTGAAATTCGTGCCCTCTTTACCTAATGTTTCTATGACATGCCCACCACTATTTATTTTACCCTAGAAACTTAAAAAGGTTACCCATTCGGGAGTGACCAGGAATCCAAATCTATACGTTTCACAATTCCTGTAATTTTTTTTAAAATAAAACACCTTCTTGAAAAACCTACCTATTTGGCGAAGCCAACTTACCGACCGATTTTAAAACACCGGGTGTCATTCAACGTTTGACCAAAGACACTTAAAACATTACCCTGCGATTATTAGAACTCGAGTTATTGCATGGGTAATGCATTTCATATTAAGTTTCAAGAAAAACACCGAAAAAAGTAAAAATTTTTAGTGTGGTATTATCCTTTTTTTTGAAGCGTTCGTCATTCATATGGCCCTTAATTGCGACGCATTTGTCCTTTTCCGTGCGTTTGGATCTTTTGTCTTCCTCAATTCTCGCAAACTTAGTTTTTCTTGCACAGAATTCAACGCTGATCACGAATATGTATGGCGCTTGTCGAAATTTCCAATTAGTTCAAGTTATGAAAAACTGTATCTGAAATTCGTGCCCTCTTTTCAATGGCTGTTTCAGTGACATGCCCACCACTAATTTTTTCAACTAGAAACTTGCAAAGTACATTTCACTCGAGGGTGACCGATCAAAATCTGGTCTCCGTTTCACGTCATTCCTGTAATTTTTTTAAAATGACACCTTCTTGAAAAACCGACCAATTTGGCTTGAAAGCCAACTAACCGATCGATTTTTAAAGCCATCCAATTCTCACCAAACTTACTTTTTTCTTGCACAGAATTCAACGCTGATGGCGAATATACTGATGCTTGTCAAAATTCAATTAGTTCAAAAGTTATGCCCAACGGTTTTCTTTTGTGAAATTCATTGCCCTCTCTTTCAATAGTCTGTTTTCAGTGACATGCCCACCACTATTTTTTTTTTAAGAAACTTACCAAAGTGACCCATTTCACTCAGTGACCACGAATCTAAATCTGGTCTCCGTTTCTTGAAAATTCCTATAATTTTTTAAAATGAAACACCTTCTTGAAAAAACCTACCTATTTGGCTTGAAAGCCAACTTACCGACCGATTTTAAAACACCGGGTATCATTCGAAGGAGAGGCCTCCCAGGCAGCAAAACATTACCCCTGCGATTATTAGAACTCGAGGGATTATTGCACTTTGGTAATGCATTTCTATAACAAGTTTCAGAGAAACACCGAAAAAAATTAAAAAATTTTAATTGTGGTATTATCCTTTTTGAAGCGTTCGTCTTTCATATGGCCTTAATTGCGACACTGGCTTTCCGTGCGTTTGGATCCTTTTTGCTTCCTCAATTCTCACCAAACTTGGTTATCTTGCACGGAATTCAACGCTGATCACGAATATGGCGTTTTGTGAAATTCCAGGCGTAGTTCAAAAGTTATGCTTAACGTTTTCTTTGAAATTTCATTGCCCTATTTTAATAGTCTGTTTTCAATGGCATGCCCACCACTATTTTTTTTACTAGAATCTTACCAAAAGTGACCCATTTCACTCAGGGTGACCAGAGTCTAAATCTGGTCTCCGTTTCCTATGGTATTTTTTTAAAATGAAACACCTTCTTGAAAAAACCTACCTATTTGGCTTGAAAGCCAACTTACCGACCGATTTAAAAAACCGGGTGTCATTCGAACGAGAGGCCGCCCCCAAGCAAAGAGAAACAAAAACATTACCCTGCGATTATTAGGAGCTCGAGTTATTGCACTTTGGTAATGCATTTCTATGACAAGTTTCAGAAAAACACCGAAAAAAAAGTAAAAAATTTTTAGTGTGGTATTATCCTTTTTGAAGCGTTCGTCTTTCATATGGCCTTAATTGCGACGCATTGTCTTTTCCGTGCGTTTGGATCATTTTTGTCTTCCTCGAACTCACCAAACTTAGTTTTCTTGCACAGAATTCAACGCTGCTCACGAATATGCATGGCGCTTGTCGAAATTCGGAGTAGTTCCAAAAGTTATGTCAACGGTTTCTTTGAAAATTCGTGCCCTCTTTCAATAATTTGTTTCTATGACATACTTTTACTATTTATTTTTACCCTAGAAACTTAAAAAGGTTAGCCATTTCACTCGAAATTTGACCAGGAATCCAAATCTGGTCTCCGTTTCAAGAATTCCTGTAATTTTTTAAATTGATACCTTCTTGAAAAAACAGACCTGACCCCAGCGAAAACCAACACCGACCGATTTTAAAACACCGAGGTGTCATTCCAACGTTTGGCCGCTAACAAACCCAAAGACACTTAAAACATTACCCTGCGATTAGTAAGACTCGAGTTGTGCACTTGGGTAATGCATTTCTATGACAAGTTTCAGAAAAACTCCGAAAAAAATAAAAAATTTAATTGCGGTATTATCTTTTTGAAGCGTTCGTCTTTTCATATGGGCTTAAATGCGACGCATTTCTTTTCCGATGCGTTTGGATCATTTTAATTCTCACCAAACTTGGTTTTCTTGCACGGGAATTCAACGCTGATCACAGTATGTATGGCGCTTGTCGAAATTCAATTAGTTCAAAAGTTATGAAAAACGATTTCTTTTGAAATTCGTGCCCTCTTTCAATAGTCTGTTTCAGTGACATGCCCACCACTATTTTTTTTTTAACCTAAAACTTACCAAAGTGACCCATTCCTCGAAATTTGACCAGGAATCAAATCTGGTCTCCATTTCACGTCATTCCTGTAATTTTTTAAAATGAAACACCTTCTTGAAACCGACCAATTTGAAAGCGAAGCCAACTAACCGATCGATTTTAAAAACCATCCAATTCACCAAACTTACTGCTTGCACAGAATTCAACGCTGATGACGAATATGCATGATGCTTTGTCAAAATTCAATTAGTTCAAAAAGTACTTAACGGTTTTCTTTGAAATTCGTGCCCTCTTTTCAATAGTCTGTTTCAGTACAATGCCCACCACTATTTTTTTTACCCCAGAAACTTGCAAAGTTACCCATTTCACTCGAAATTTGACCACGAATTCAAATCGGTCTCCGTTTCACGAAATTCCTGTAATTGTTTTTAAAATGAAACACTTTAAAGAAACCAAGCCTATTTGGCAAGCTAACTTACAAGACCGATTTTAAAACACCGGGTGTCATTCGAAGGAGGCCTCCCGACAGACACTTAAAACATTACCCTGCGATTATTAGAACTCGAGTTATTGCACTGGTAATGCATTTCTATGACAGGATTTCGAGAGAAACACCGAAAAATTAAAAATTTACAATTATTATTATTATCCTTTTTTGAAGCGTTAAAATGCTTTCATATGGCCTTAATTGCGACGCATTTGTCCTCCGTGCGTTTGGATCCTTTTGGCTTCCTCCAATTCTCACCAAACTTAGTTTATCTTGCACGAATTCAACGCTGATCACGAATATTATGTCGAAATTCAAGTAGTTCAAGGATTATGCCCAACGTTTTCTTCTAGGTGCCCTATTTTAATAGTCTGTTTCAATGACATGCCCACCACTATTTTTTTACCTAGAATCTTACCAAAATTGACCCATTTCACTCGAAAATTTGACCAGGAATCTAAATCTGGTCTCCGTTTCTGAAATTCCTATAATTTTTTAAAATGAAACACCTTCTTGAAAAACCTACCTATTTGGCTTGAAAGCCAACTTGCAAACCGATTTTAAAAACCGGGTCATTCGAACAGTCCGCCCCAAACCAAAGACACTTAAAACATTACCCTGCGATTATTAGAACTCGAGTTATTGCACTTTGGTAATGCATTTCTATGACAAGTTTCAAGAAAAACACCGAAAAAGTAAAAATTTTTAATTGTTATTATCCTTTTGAAGCGTTCGTCTTTCATATGGCCTTAATTGCGACGCATTTGTTTTCCGTGCGTTTGGATCATTTTTTTGTCTTCCTCCAATTCCTCGCAAACTTAGTTTTCTTGCACAGAAATTCAACGCTGATCATTAATATTGTGGCGCTTGTCGAAATTCCAATTAGTTCAAAAGTTATACAAAACGGTTTTCTTTGAGAAATTCGTGCCCTCTTTCAATAGTCTGTTTTTCAGTGACATTGCCCACCAATATTTTTTTACCCTAGAAACTTAGCCAAAGTGACCCATTTCACTCTTGACCAGGAATCACAAATCTGGTCTCCGTTTCCTGAAATTCCTGTAACTCTTTTTAAAATGAAACACCTTCTTGAAAAACAGAGCCTATTTGGCTTCAAAGCCAACTTACCGGGCTGATTTTTAAAAACCGGCCAATTCTCACCAAACTTACTTAGTTTTTCGAGGGCACAGAATTCGCGCTGCTCACGAACATGTATGGCGCTTGTCGAAATTCGAATTAGTTCAAAAGTTATGTCCAACGGTTTCTTTGAAATTCGTGCCCTCTTTCAATAGTCTGTTTCTATGACATGCCCACCACTATTTATTTTTACCCTAGAAACTTAAAAAGGTTACCCATTTCACTCGAAATTTGACCAGGAATCCAAATCTGGTCTCCGTTTCACGAAATTCCTGTAATTTTTTTTAAAATACACCTTCTTGAAAAACCGACCTATTTGGCTTCTAGCCAACTTACTGAACTGTTTTAAAAAACCGGCCAATTCTCACCAAACTTAGTTTTTCGGGCACAGAATTCAACGCTGATCACGAATATCCATGGCCTTGTCGAAATTCGAACCCAGTTCAAAGTTATGTCAACGGTTTCTTTGAAATTCGTGCCTCTTTCAATAGTCTGTTTTTTCTATGACATACCCACCACTATTTATTTTACCCTAGAAACTTAAAAAGGTTAGCCATTTCACTCGAAATTTGACCAAGGAATCAAATCTGGTCTCCGTTTCACCGAAAATTCCTGTAATTTTTTTTTAAAATTGAAACACCTTCTTGAAAAAACAGACCTATTTGACACGAAAGCAAACTTACCGACCATTTTTAAAACACCGGGTGTCATTCAACGTTTGGCGCTAACAAACCCAAAGACACTTAAAACACCCTGCGATTATTAGAACTCGAGTTATTGCTTAGGTAATGCATTTCTGAAACAAGTTTCAGAAAAACTCGAAAAAAAATAAAAAATTTAATTGCGGTATTATCTTTTTGGCGTTCGATCTTTCATATGGGCTTAAATGCGACGCATTTCTCTTTCCGTGCGTTTGGATCATTTTTTGTCTTCCTCCAATTCTCACCAAACTTAGTTTTTTCTTGCACAACACTGAGCACGAATATGTATGGCGCTTGTCGAAATTCCAATTAGTTCAAAGTTATGAAAAACGGTTTCTTTGAAATTCGTGCCCTCTTTCAATAGTCTGTTTCAGTGACATGCCCACCACTATTTTTTTTTTAACCTAGAAACTTTACCAAAAGTGACCCATTTCACTCGAAATTTGACCAGGAATCCAAATCTGGTCTCCGTTTCACGACCATTCCTGTAATTTTTTTAAAAATGAAACACCTTCTTGAAAAAACCGACCAATTTGGCTTGAAAGCCAACTAACCGATCGATTTTAAAAAACCATCAATTCTCACCAAACTTACTTTTCTTGCACAGAGTCAACATGATGACGAATATGCATGATGCTTGTCAAATTCAATTAGTTCAAAAGTTATACTTAACGGTTTCTTTGAAATTCGTGCCTCTTTCCCAATAGTCTGTTTCAACATGCCCACCATATTTTTTACCTAGAATCTTACCAAAGTGGCCATTTCCTCGAAATTTGACCAGGAATCTAAATCTGGTCTCCGTTTCTGAAAATTCCTATAATTTTTTTAAAATGAAACACCTTCTTGAAAAAACCTACCTATTTGGCTTTGAAGAAATACCGATTTTTAAAAACCGGGTGTCATTCGAACCCCAAACCCAAAGACATAAAAGTACCCTGCATTATTAGAACTCGAGTTATTGCACTTTGGTGAGTGATTTCTATGACAAGTTTCAGAAAACACCGAAAAAAGTAAAAATTTTTAATTGTGGTATTATCACTTTTTGAAGCGTTCGTCTTTCATATGGCCTTAGTGCGACGCATTTGTCTTTTCCGTGCGTTTGGATCATTTTTGTCTTCTCAATTCTCACAAACTTAGTTTTTCTTGCACAGAATTCAACGCTGATCACGAATATGTGGCGCTTGTCGAAATTCCAATTAGTTCAAAAGTTATACAAAACGGTTTCTTTGAAATTCGTGCCCTCTTTCAATAGTCTGTTTCAGTGACATGCCCACCACTATTTTTTTTTACCCTAGAAACTTAGCAAAGTGACCCATTTCACTCAAAATTTGACCAGGAATCTAAATCTTGTCTCCGTTTCACGAAATTCCTGTAACTCTTTTTAAAAATGAAACACCTTCTTGAAAAAACCGACCTATTTGGCTTCAAAGCCAACTTACCGAACGATTTTAAAAAACCGGCCAATTCTCACCAAACTTAGTTTTTCGGGCACAGAATTCAACGCTGCTCACGAATATGCATGGCGCTTGTCGAAATTCGAATTAGTTCAAGGCCATGTCAACGGTTTCTTTGAATTCGTGCCCTCTTTCAATAATTTTGTTTCTATGACATGCCCACCACTATTTTATTTTTTACCTAGAAACTTAAAAAGGTTACCGTTTCACTCGAAATTTGACCAGGAATCCAAATCTGGTCTCCGTTTCTGAAAATTCCTGTAATTTTTTTTTTTAAAAATAAAACACCTTCTTGAAAAAACCTACCTATTTGGCTTGAAAGCCAACTTACCGACCGGATAAAACACCGGGTGATAATTTCAACGAGGTGGCCGCTAACAAACCCAAGACACTTAAAACATTACCCTGCGATTATTAGAACTCGAGTTATTGCACTTTTGGTAATGCGTCCTATGACAAGTTTCAGAAAAACACCGAAAAAAGTAAAAAAATTTTTAATTGTGGTATTATCCTTTTTGAAGCACGTTCGTCATTCATATGGCTAGTGCGACGCATTTTGTCTTTTCTCATTTTTTTGTCTTCCTCCAATTCTCACCAAACTTGGTTTTCTTGCACAAAATTCAACGCTGATCACGATATGTATGGCGCTTGTCGAAATTCAATTAGTTCAAAAGTTATGAAAAACTGTATCTTTGAAAATTCGTGCCCTCTTTCAATAGTCTGTTTCGGTGACATGCCCACCACTATTTTTTTTTTTTCAACCTAGAAACTTACCAAGTGACCCATTTCACTCCGAAATTTGACCAGGAATCAAATCTGGTCTCCGTTTCACGTCATTCCTGTAATTTTTTTAAAATGAAACACCTTCTTGAAAAAACCGATTTGGCAACCAACTAACCGATCGATTTTAAAGCTCGTAATTCTCACCAAACTTACTTTTTCTTGCACAGAATTCAACACTGATGACGAATATGCATGATGCTTGTCAAAATTCAATTAGTTCAAAAGTTATGCCCAACGGTTTTCTTTGAAATTCGTGCCCTCTTTCAATAGTCTGTTTCGACATGCCCACCACTATTTTTTACCCAGAAACTTACCAAGTTACCCATTTCACTCGAAATTTGACCACGAATTCAAATCTGGTCTCCGTTTCACGAAAATTCCTGTAATTGTTTTTTAAAATGAAACACCTTTTAAAAACCGACGGCTTGAAACTAACTTACCGACCGATTTTTAAAACACCGGGTATCATTCGAAGGAGAGTTCTCCCCAAACCAAAAGACACTTAAAACATTACCCTGCGATTGTAGAACTCGAGTTGTGCACTTTGTTGTCATTTTCTATGACAAGTTTCAGAGAAACACCGAAAAAATTAAAAAATTTTTAGTAATGGTATTATCCTTTTGACGTTCGTCTTTCATATGGCCTTAATTGCATTTGTCTTTTTCCGTGCGTTTGGATCCTTTTTTGGCTTCACTCCAATTCTCACCAAACTTAGTTTATCTTGCACGGAATTCAACGCTGATCACGAATATGTATGGCGTTTGTCAGAATTCAAGTAGTTCAAAAGTTATGCCCAACGTTTTCTTTGAAAATTCGTGCTATTTTAATAGTCTGTTTCAATGACATGCCCACCATATTTTTTTACCCTAGAATCTTACCAAAGTGACCCATTCATAAAATTTGACCAGGAATCTAAATCTGGTCTCCGTTTCTGAAAATTCCTATAATTTTTTAAAATGAAACACCTTCTTGAAAAAACCTACCTATTTGACGAAAGCCAACTTACCGACCGATTTTAAAAACCGGGTGTCATTCGAACGAGAGTCCGCCCCAAACCCAAAAGTGCCGTATTACCCTGCGATTGGTAGAACTCGAGTTATTGCACTTTGGTAATGCATTTCTATGACAAAGTTTCAGAAAAACACCGAAAAAAAGTAAAAATACTATTGTGGTATTATCCTTTTTGAAGCGTTCGTCTTTCATATGGCCTTAATTGCGACGCATTTGTCTTTTCCGTGCGTTTTGGATCATTTTTTGTCTTCCTCAATTCTCACTGACTTAGTTTTCTTGCACAGAATTCAACGCTGATCACGAATATGTATGGCGCTTTGTCGAAATTCAATTAGTTCAAAGAATTGCCACAAAACGGTTTCTTTGAAATTCGTGCCCTCTTTCAATAGTCTGTTTCGGTGACATGCCACCAATATTTTTTTTACCTAGAAACTTGTAAAGTGACCCATTTCACTCCAAATTTGACCAGGGAATCAAATCTTGTCTCCGTTTCACGAAAATTCCTGTAACTCTTTTTTAAAAATGAAACTTTTGCTTCTTGAAAAAAACAAACCTATTTGGCTTCAAAGCCAACTTACCAGGCTGATTTTAAAAACAGAGCCAATTCTCACCAAACTTGTTTTTCGGGCACAAAATTCAACGCTGCTCACGAATATGCATGGCGCTTGTCGAAATTCGTTAGTTCAAAGTTATGTCAACGGTTTCTTTGAAATTCGTGCCCTCTTTCTGTTTCTATGACATGCCCACCACTATTTATTTTTACCCTAGAAACTTAAAAAGGTTACCCATTTCACTCGAAATTTGACCAGGAATCCAAATCTGGTCTCCGTTTCACGAAATTCCTGTAATTTTTTTTAAAAATAAAACACCTTCTTGAAAAAACCGACCTATTTGGCATCAAAGCCAACTTACCGAACGATTTTAAAAAACCGGCCAATTCTCACCAAACTTAGTTTTTCGGGCACAGAATTCAACGCTGATCACGAATATGCATGGCGCGTGTCGAAATTCGAATTAGTTCAAAAGTTATGTCCAACGGTTTCTTTGAAATTCGTGCCCTCTTTCAATAGTCTGTTTCTATGACATGCCCACCACTATTTATTTTTACCTAGAAACTTAAAGGTTACCCATTTCACTCGAAATTTGACCAGGAATCCAAATCTGATTTCACGGAAATTCTGTAATTTTTTTAAAAATAAAACACCTTCTTGAAAAAACCGACCTATTTGGCTTCAAAGCCAACTTACTGAACGATTTTAAAAAACCGGCCAATTCTCACCAAACTTAGTTTTTCGGGCACAGAATTCAACGCTGATCACGAATATCCATGGCGCTTGTCGAAATTCGAATTAGTTCAAAAGTTATGTCCAACGGTTTTCTTTGAAATTCGTGCCCCTCTAGTCTGTTTCTATGACATGCCACCACTATTTATTTTTACCCTAGAAACTTAAAAAGGTTAGCCATTTCACTCGAAATTTGACCAGGAATCCAAATCTGGTCTCGTTTCTGAAATTCCTGTAATTTTTTAAAGGTAAACACCTTCAACAGACCTATTTGGCTTAGCAAACTTACCAAACCGATTTTACCAAACACCGGGTGTCATTCAACGTTTGGCCGCTAACAAACCCAAAGACACTTAAAACATTACCCTGCGATTATTAGAACTCGAGTTATTGCACCCAGGTAATGCATTTCTATGACAAGTTTCAAGCGAAAAAATAAAAAATTTAATTGCGTATTGTATATTTTTGAAGCGTTCGTCTTTCATATGGGCTTAAATGCGACGCATTTCTCTTTTTCCGATGCGTTGGATCATTTTTTGTCTTCCTCCAATTCTCATAAGCTTGGTTTTCTTGCACAGAATTCAACGCTGATCACGAATATGTATGGCGCTTGTCGAAGATTCAAGTCAGTTAAAAGTTATGAAAAACGGTTTCTTTGAAATTCGTGCCCTCTTTCAATAGTCTGTTTCAGTGACATGCCCACCACTATTTTTTTTAACCTAGAAACTTTACCAAAGTGTTTTTCTGGAAACTTGTCATAATGCATTACCTAAGTGCAATAACTCGAGTTCCTAATCGCAGGGTAATGTTTTTAAGTGTCTTTGGGTTTTGTTGCTTGACCCAAACGTTGGAATGACACCCGGTGTTTTAAAATCGGTCGGTAAGAAAAGTTGGCTTTCAAGCTAAATAAGGTCTGTTTTTTCAAGGAAGGTGTTTCAATTTTAAAAAATTACGGGAATTTCGTGAAACGGAGACCAGATTTGGATTCCTGGTCAAATTTCGAGGTGAAATGGCTTCAACGCTTTTAAGTTTCTAGGGTAAAATAAATAGTGGTGGGCATGTCATAGAAACGAACTATTGAAAGAGGGGCACAATTTCAAAGAAACCGTTGGACATAACTTTTGAACTAATTCGGGTATTTCGACAAGCGCCATGGATATTCGTGATCAGCGTTCCAATTCTGTGCCCGAAAACTAGAAGTTTGGTGAGAATTGGCGGTTTTTAAAATCGTTCGGTAAGTTGGCTTTGAAGCCAAAATAGGTCGGTTTTTCAAAGAAGGTGTTTCATTTTAAAAGAAGTTACAGAATTTCGTGAAACGGAGACAAGATTTAGATTCCTGGTCAAAATTTTGGTGAAATGGGTCACTTTGCTAGAAGTTTCTAGGGTAAAAAATATTGGTGGGCATGTCACTGGAAACAGACTATTGAAAGGGGCACGAATTTCAAAGAGACAGATTTTGTATAACTTTTTGAACTAATTGGAATTTCGACAAGCGCCATACATATTCGTGATCAGCGTTGAATTCTGTGCAAGAAAAACTAAGTTTGGTGAGGTGGAGGAAGACAAAAAGAGCGGAATTAAACGCACGGGAAAAGACAAATGCGTCGCAATTAAGGCCATATGAAAGACGAACCTTCAAAGGATAATACCACAATTAAAATTTTTTACTTTTTTTCGGTGTTTTTCTGAAACTTTGTCATAGAAATGCATTACCAAAAGTGCAATAACTCGAGAGTTCTAATATAATCGCAGGGGTAATGTTTTAAGAGATGTCTTTGGGTTTTGGGGGCGGACTCTCGTTCGAATGACACCCGGTTTTAAAATCGGTCGATAGGATTGGCTTTCAAAAGCCAAATAGGTAAGGTTTTCAAGAAGGTGTTTCATTTTAAAAAGAATTATAGAATTTCTAGTGAAGCGAGCCAGATTTGAATTCTGGTCGTCGTTTGCGAAACCTACTGTTGCTGTCGAAATTCCAGCCAATTCAAAAAGCCGCGAAATTAGGCCTTCTGCTCAGTCTGTTTCATTACCAGCGCCGACATTCCTCGACAAGGCCCACTGCGAAATTCGGCAAAATGGCGCAAGCTCGACCCTTCCAAAACCAGGCTGACACCAAGCTGCAACTTATATCACCAGGCTGGTTTTCTGCAAATTCAGCATGATCACAGCTTTGTCGGAAGACTAAGCCGAAGATATGTCAGCATTTAACCTCTTCAGTGTTATGTTTTGTACCCTGAAAAGCTTTAAAAGATTCTGGTGACCGAAGATATTTTGATGGAACACGAAATTCACAGCCGGTGGCTGGCGAACGGCCAGCAGCCATTTGCAGTGTAAACGCAATAACGCAAGACCGACCGGCCACGCTGCCCGGCAAAAAAGTGACGTGCTGGCATTGGGCCTGCGTGCGTTGGTCATTTCACCAAGCACTATTTTTCAACACTGCTCGGCATTCGTCGCGGCGCGCATCATTATTCAAAAAGAGACCCATGAAAAACGACAACTGGTGCCATATTTCAATTTCGATATTTGTAACCTACATATTTTACGGCTTCCCTAAGCACAAAGTGTTTACTGGTGACGAGTCCCGTCTGATGCTCAAATTTCACGTCATTCACCTGTATTTTAAAAATGGCTGCAGCTGTGAAAAACCATTGTTGAAGGCACAACCGATCATTTTATCCAGTGCAAGCGCAGCCGATGCCAGTTAACGGTGCTCAACAAATAATGCTGTTTCGTGACATGCGCGAAACACCGAAGTTACACCCATTTCTCGGGGCGTTTACGAGTCAATCGCCTTCGCTGCATTACGCAGTGACGCAGATGGCTGCGTGCGCACCGGAGTCTCCCCAAACCCCTGCGGTCAAACTCGGACGGCCAGCCACCCCTTTCTATGTTTCTTTCGAAAAACACCGAAAAAGAAGTGAAAATTTTTGCAGTATCCTTTTGAAACTTATGAACAGGCCACGACATTTCTCTTTCCGTGCGTTTGAATCGTTTTTGTCTTCTACTTTATCTTACACAAGTCAACATGATCACGAATATGTATGGCGTTGTCGAAATTCCAAGTAGTTCAAAGTTATGCCCAACGTTAACTTTGAAATTGTTCGTGCCCTCTTTTAATAGTCTGTTTCAATGACATACCCACTTACACTATTTTTTACCCACACCCAAAGTGACCCATTTCACTCGGTGACCAGGAATCTAAATCTGGTCTCCCGTTTCACGAAAATTCCTATAATTTTTTTTAAAATGAAACACCTTCTGAAAAAAACTTACCTATTTGGCTTGGCCAACTTACACCGACCGATTTTAAAACACCGGGTGTCATTCCCAGCAGTGGCCGCTAACGACCAAAGGCAGAAACATTACAATGCCTGATTCTCGAGTTATTGCACTTTGGTAATGCATTTCTATGACAAGTTTCAGAAAAACACCGAAAAAAGTAAAAAAATTTTAATTATTGAATATCCTTTTTTAGAAGCGTTCGTGCTCGTAAATAATTGCGACGCATTTGTCTTTTCCGTGCGTTTTGGGATCATTTTTTGTCTTCCTCAATTCTCACCAAACTTGGTTTTCTTGCACAGAATTCAACGCTGATCACGAATATGTATGGCGCTTTATCCGGAAATTCAATTAGTTCAAAGTTATAAACTGTATCTTTAGGTATACCTCTTTCAATAGTCTGTTTCAGTGACATGCCCACCACTATTTTTCAACCTAGAAACTTACCAAAAGTAGCCCATTTCACTCGGGGTGACCAGGAATCAAATCTGGTCTCCGTTTCACGTCATTCCTGTAATTTTTTTTTAAAACGCAGCCTGAAAAAACCGACCAATTTGAAGCGAAGCCAACTAACCGATCGATTTTAAAAAAACCATCCAATTCTCACCAAACTTACTGCTTGCACAGAATTCAACGCTGATGACGAATATGCATGATGCTTGTCAAATTCCAATTAGTTCAAAAAGTTATGCCCAACGGTTTCTTTTACATTCGTGCCCTCTTTCAGTCTGTTTCAGTGACATGCCCACCACTATTTTTTTTTTACCCCGACTTGCAAAGTGACCCATTTCCTCGAAATTTGACCAGGAATCTAAATCTGGTCTCACTGCGAAATTCCCTGTTTTTTTTAAAATGAAGCACCTTGTGAAAAACCTACCTATTTGGCTTGAAAGCCAACTTACCGACAAATTTTTAAAAACCGGGTGTCATTCGGGTGAGAGTCGCCCCAAACCCAAGACATAAAACATTACCCACGCGATTATTAGAACTCGAGTTATTGCACTTTGATGCATTTCTATGATTTCAGAAAAACACCGAAAAAAAAGTAAAAAATTTTTTAATTGTGGTATTATCGCGCGGCGTTCGTCTTTCATATGGCCTTAATTGCGACGCATTTTACATCCTTTCCGTGCGTTTGGATCATTTTTGTCTTCCTCCAATTCTCACTTATGAAACTTAGTTTTTTCTTGCACAGAATTCAACGCTGATCACGAATGTATGGCGCTTGTCGAAATTCAATTGATTCAAAAGTTATACAAAACGGTTTCTTTGAAATTCGTGCCCTCTTTCAATAGTCTGTTTCAGTGACATTGCCACCAATATTTTTTTTTACCTAGAAACTTAGCAAAAGTGACCCATTTCACTCAAATTTGACCAGGAATCTAAATCTTGTCTCCGTTTCACGAAATTCCTGTAACTCTTTTTAAAAATGAAACACCTTCTTGAAAAAACCGACCTATTTGGCTTCAAAGCCAACTTACCGAACGATTTTAAAAAACCGGCCAATTCTCAACAAACTTAGTTTTTCGGGCACAGAATTCAACGCTGCTCACGAATATGCATGGCGCTTGTCGAAATTCGAATTAGTTCAAAAGTTATGTCCAACGGTTTCTTTGAAATTCGTGCCCTCTTTCAATAGTCTGTTTCTATGACATGCCCACCACTATTTATTTTTACCCTAGAAACTTAAAAAGGTTAGCCATTTCACTCGAAATTTGACCAGGAATCCAAATCTGGTCTCCGTTTCACGAAATTCCTGTAATTTTTTAAAGGTAAACACCTTCAACAGACCTATTTGGCTTAGCAAACTTACCAAACCGATTTTACCAAACACCGGGTGTCATTCCAACGTTTGGCCGCTAACAAACCCAAAGACACTTAAAACATTACCCTGCGATTATTAGAACTCGAGTTATTGCACTTTGGTAATGCATTTCTATGACAAGTTTCAGAAAAACACCGAAAAAAAAAGGTAGAAAATTTTTAATTGCGGTATTATCCTTTTTGAAGCGTTCATCTTTCATATGGGCTTAATTGCGACGTATTTCTCTTTTCCGTGCGTTTGGATCTTTTTTTTGTCGTCTCCAATTCTCACCAAACTTAGTTTTTCTTGCACAGAATTCAACGCTGATCACGAATATGTATGGCGCTTGTCGAAATTCCAATTAGTTCAAAGGTTATACAAAACGGTTTCTTTGAAATTCGTGCCCTCTTTCAATAGTCTGTTTCAGTGGCATGCCCACCACTATTTTTTTTTAACCCAGAAACTTACCAAAGTGACCCATTTCACTCGAAATTTGACCAGGAATCCAAATCTGGTCTCCGTTTCTCGTCATTCCTGTAATTTTTTTTAAAATGAAACACCTTCTTGAAAAAACCGACCTATTTGGCTTGAAAGCCAACTTACCGATCGATTTTAAAAAACCATCCAATTCTCACCAAACATACTTTTTCTTGCACAGAATTCAACGCTGATGACGAATATGCATGACGCTTGTTGAAATTCCAATTAGTTCAAAAGTTATTCCCAACGGTTTCTTTCAAATTCGTGCCCTCTTTCAATAGTCTGTTTCAGTGACATGCCCACCACTATTTTTTATTTTTTACCCTAGAAACTTACCAAAGTTACCCATTTCACTCGAAATTTGACCACGAATCCAAATCTGGTCTCCGTTTAACGAAATTTCTGTAATTGTTTTTTAAAATGAAACACCTTTAAAAACCGACCTATTTGGCTTGAAAGCCAACTTACCGACCGATTTTAAAAAACCGGGTGTCATTCGAACGAGAGGCCTCCCCCAAACCCAAAGACACTTAAAACATTACCCTGCGATTATTAGCTCGAGTTATTGCACTTTGGTAATGCATTTCTATGACAAGTTTCAGAAAAACACCGAAAAAAAAAAGTCGAAAATTTTTAATTGCGGTATTATCCTTTTAGAAGCGTTCGTCTTTCATATGGGCTTAATTGCGAAGCATTTCTCTTTTCCGTGCGTTTGGATCATTTTTTTGTCTTCCTCCAATTCTCACCAAACTTAGTTTATCTTGCACAGAATTCAACGCTGATCACGAATATGTATGGCGCTTGTCGAAATTCCAATTAGTTCAAAAGTTATGCCCAACGGTTTCTTTGAAATTGTTGCCCTCTTTCAATAGTCTGTTTCAGTGAAATGCCCACCACTATTTTTTTTTTTACCCTAGAAACTTACCAAAGTGACCCATTTCACTCGAAATTCGACCAGGAATCTAAATCTGGTCTCCGTTTCAGGAAATTCCTGTAACTCTTTTAAAAATGAAACACCTTCTTGAAAACGACCTATTTGGCTTCAAAGCAACTTACCGAGATTTTAAACC
>BMAV01016957.1:147442-160909 GCA_019973955.1 Trichonephila inaurata madagascariensis | reverse complement strand
ACCTGAGTTTACAACATTTATTGCGATACATGGATTACAGTGACGACTTTTTGCAAGTCATTGTGGCAGGGGATGAAACCTGGTGACATCAATTCCAACCGGAAAGGAAGTCTGTCAGCATGCAATGGAAACATCCCGACTCACCTAGGTTCAAAAAATGAAAGCTCAGCGGCCAGCCTGATAGGTGATATTGACGGCATTTTTTGACATGCAGAGACCCTTATTACTGGAGTTTAAGGAACTGGACATCTCCATCAATGCCCAAAGATACACCCAAACACTAAGCGGCATAAGGCTATCAAAAACAACCCTCCGGCTATGCTGTCGCACGGTGCCTGTCAGGTGTCATCATCCTAAACGACAATGCAAGACCGCATGTTGCCATGGTGTGTGTCGAGGCACTGTCCCTTAAAAAGTGAGAAGTCCTGAAACACCCAGTTTAAAGTCCAGATATGCCACCTTGCGACTATCACATCTTTGGACCTCTGAAGAAAAGCCTAATGGTTCAACGATTGCTCTCCGACGACGAAAAGGCTATAGTTTTGAACTGGTTCTATGATCAAGCAACATCGTTCTTCGCAGACGGAATTCGTACCCTTCCTAAGTAATAGGAGGCCCCTGCCTAAACGCAATGGGTGATTTCTTTTAACCAACTTTGTATGCATTTCACTCATTAAACATTGTTGTTTCTATTTATGTATTTGTCTCATTTATGCACCTACACATCTCATGGATACACACCTCGAATCACTTTCAGTTGAACGCCCCTCATACATGGAATAATTTTTTTTTTGTTAAGGTATCCGACTACGTTCGGAATCGTGATATTAAAAAAGCACATAAATAGATAATTTTTATGATATTTAGTGTCACTTAGATTAGAATACATGTATAAAATTGTTTTAAGCACATTATGACAATTTTCTTTTTTTAAATACAATATTTTGGCAAAAAATTAACCTGGAATAACCCTTTTTCAAAAAATGTTCTCCTTTTATAAAAAATGCTTCTATAATAATAATATTTTGTGTGCTTAGATAAAGTAAAGATTTCTCCAGAGAGTCTGAACTAGGATTTTTGAAAAATTCACATTATTTTCAGAGTTACCACCAATTAAAATAATTATCGGCGTTTTTTTCTTAAAATTTTTCCCCTCTGTTGTAGTAAAATATGGATAAATCGACTTCTAAGTTATATGTTTCAAAAATTCTAGTTCAGCTTCTGTACAGAGGTCTGAGCTATATGCATGCAAAATATTATTATAATAGAAGCATTTTTCACAAAAGGAGAATATTTTGAAAATGGGCCATTCTATGCTCATTTTTTATCAAAATATTGTACATAATAATTTTTTTTTACTGTAATACTATTCTTAAAACTATTCTATGTACATTTTCTAATCTAAGTGACACTAAATATCATAAATATTATCCCTTTATACTTTTTTACAAAATCACAGTTCCGAGAGTAGTCGGATACTTTAAGATTCGAATAACATTTAAAAAGAAAAATCACACATTTAACATGCATGTATATGCACATAAAAATTGTACATATGTTCAATTTCACAACAAATAAAGTATTCAAAAGAAATTGTAAATGTGAACAAAAAGTTTAATTCGAAAATTTGATTTTGTTAATACAAGAGTTTTAAGGGTATGTTTTAATAATTTGGAAGAATGAAAAATATTAATGGAAATTTAATTCAGATAAGCATATCATTATATTTCTGCATTGTGTGGTTTTATTAAATTTTTACCTCAAAACTCATGAATAGGATAACGATGTAATCCTTAATAGAGAGGAATAATAGGAATCGACGTAAGTCATTAACAAAACATATTAGGCCATGTGGAAAACTTCTGCAATAAAATTTATCTTAAATTTTTAAAAGTTACACTTAATGAAACTATATTAAAATGGAAATTCAAACTACATTATACTTTTTTGGAGCAATAGTTAGTCACGATAAACTGTGGATTGTTTTCTTTTTGCATTTCGAAAGCGCTTTCAGAGCTATGAAATTCTCCAAAATTATGAAAACTCAAAAGAACTCGCTAGAGAAGATATTTTTACCTATTTTAATTTTTTTCCATGCTATTGGAATGGAAACACTCACGTTCCCTAAATTTTACGGAGAATATAAATTATTTAAAAAGGTGTGGAATCTTCCAAAATATTTTTATTTTCTGCTGCTGATTGTAACTATCGTTCTCCAAATATCTTGGATACTTCTACTACCTACAACACTACGAGATATCATAGGACCTATTATTCTTTTGCTTCAGATATCTGGCTACTTATCCGTATTCCGGAATCGACGTCGAATCAAGTTCTTACTAAAAAACATATCGAAAATCTGGAGGCAGTTACAATGTGTCCAAAAATGGCACTCATTAAGAATTTCAATTGCTTTTTTTACTCTTTTCTGTGTTATTGCGATTCCTGCTTATATAGTAACGTTTCTCGGTTCCAAAATGAGAGATATTGGCCACGATACCATGAAAAAATCACCCTATATTGCTCAAGAGTTTAAAGAACTTGGTTCGTTCATCGTAGATGCGTTTTATGTGGTCAACGTTTTAGTGCAATTAAGTATATCTATTCCTTTAAATGGATACTACTGCTTCATATGTATTTGTGTAAGGTTAATCCTTCGTAGTTTCATTTCTGCAGTGAAGATTTTAAAGGCAAGAAGCGATTATCTTACTGTACTTGAATTATATGATGAAATTTCCCTAGTAATAATTTCCACTGATGATTTTCTTTCTTATTCCGCTTTCATTAATGTAATAAATGGTATGGCTGGGCTTTTCTGGTCCACGTTTACTCTGGTATTTGTACTGGAGGATGATTACAAGTCTTGGGTGTGTCTTTCAGCAGCCGTCTTTCTATACTCCTGCTTACTGCTGATGGTACTGATTCCTGCTTCTACCGCCAACCAGGCAGCTGAGGACGCAAAAGATGTCATTATTTCTTTGCCAGGATGGTTTCCACAACATTACAAGAAATTGAAAATATACGTACGGAAAAATTTCAAACAGCGGAAGCTTAATTTCACGTTATGGAAAATCTACACAATTAATAAATCTTTGCTCATTAGTACCCTAGGCACCCTTGTCACATATGGATTTCTTGTTGGCACTTTGGGAACAATTCAAAACACTCAGGATGTCGAAATTAAGACTTGATGACTTCAATAAGACTTGAAAATTCTCTTTATTAATCAATCGATTTTATTTCATTGTCGTTATTGTTTTAATTCGATTGAATAGAATTCAATATATGGTCAAATAGATTTGTCCCAATGTTGTATATTTTTTTTATGAATACATACGTGAATGTATAAATAGTAATAAATGCATAACATAACTCTAACAATCAGAAATATTTTAGTGTAATTAAAGTTTACATTTTTTCCAATTTTAACTTCACATTATAGAATGGGCAGAATGTTTTTCTTTGAGTAAGGCAGAAGGCCCTATTTCACAGATTATCAAATAGGGTAAATTGTTGGAGAGTGTCTAATTGGATCACCTGTCTCGCCTCAAGAAGATCTAGTTCACCCAATAATGGAATTATTAAACAGGTTATCCGCGAATGAATCAGTTGTGACTGCACTCGCTAATGTCATAAAGGTTTTTAAATCAACAATATCGAAAATCCTAACAGCGTACCGAATACGAAGGAAAACATCTTTTGTGAAGCATATCTGAAGGCGAAATTGAAAATTGATTGAATGAGAATGTTGTACCGGATCGTGGCTAAGGATATTTTAAGGTATGGGCCAACTGGGCTCGGTCCAAAAGCCTCGACCTCAATAAGATCATGATCCGAATAATTTTAATCGTCAAATGTTTTTCCCGGACATATTCTTCTAAAAACTGGGAATTTCGAACGATCTACCAATTGACAAGAGTGCATTATTAGGCCATGTCTGTCGTCCTTATCTAGGCCTAGGTCTACCACCATACATCATTATTTAATCGAATTGAGGCAGTCGATCAAATCAGCTAGGTCTGTGTCTAGGTCAGTGCTTCTCAAACTTTCTATATTTGTGACCCAATATTCAATCATAATTTTCATCACGCCCCCTACCCCAATAGCAGCATATTGAATTCAGTAATACTATATTTTTACGCCAAGGCTACAATACTACTTTAACCTCTTAAGTGCCACCAGCTTATATAAAGAGTCTCACGCAGCCAAAACGTTAATTGCCCCGGACGTATATATATGTCTTTCCGAAGTACAATATTTTCTATGCACTGCCATCTGTAAAATTATTCCGAAGTCTTTAGAATGCATTAAAAGGACATTGGCAGTGTTTGCGAAGGATTTACTTATTTCAGAGAGAATTTGCTTATTTACAATATTTCTTTTCTCTCCCTTTCCTCAATACATTACATACTCAAGCCAACAGGAAAAAATAATGGCATTGGCGAGCGAATCACGTAATTTTAATTGGCAGTTAAGGGATTAATTATAAAACGTACAAAAAATTATCAAGATGAGAATTAAATTTTGCATATAATTTTACATATGACAAGCCCATGGAATCGCTGGTAATTATTAGACTTGTTTTTAGCTTACTATTGTGAAATTAAGGTATCCGACTACGTTCGGAACCGTGATTTTGCAAAAGCGTATAAATAGATAATATTTATGATATTTAGTGTCACTTAGATTAGAAAATGTATATAAAATTGTTTTAAGAATAGTATTACAATAAAAAAAATTATTTTACAATATTTTGACAAAAAATGAACATAGAATGACCCATTTTCAAAATATTCTCCTTTTGTGAAAAATGCTTCTATTATAATAATATTTTGCCTGTATATAGCTCAGACCTATCTACAGAGGCTCAACTAGAATTTTTGAAATATATAACTTAGAAGTGGGTTTATCCATGTTTTACGTCAATAGAGGGGAGAAATTTTAAGAAAAAAAACGGCGATAATTATTTCAAATCTTTGTAACTGAAAAAAATGTGAATTTTTCAAAAATCATACTTGAGCCTCTGTACAGAGATCTGAGCTATATACAGGCAAAATACTATTATAATAGAAGTATTTTTCACAAAAGGAGAACATTTTGAAAATGGGTCATTCTATGTTCATTTTTTGCCGAAATATTGTATTAAAATAATTTTTTTTTGTCAAAACGTCCTTAAAACAATTTTATGCATGTATTTTAATCTAAGTGACACTAAATATGAAAGTTATCCATTTATGCGCTTTTTTAAAATCACGGTTACGAACGTAGCCGGATACCTTAATTATAAAATACATCATGCAGTACTGATGCATTTAGAAGTGTATTATATCACTGTAAATGTGTATTTTATTATTATTATGTCAGGATATTTTGTTTGTTTACTTTCAGTAGATTAATATCTTTTTTTAAATAATATTTTGTTTTCGACTTTTTAATATGCTCGCGCCCCTCTCGTAGATTTACCACGTTTCCGTAAGGGGGTGGGGTTGGCGCGTCCCACAGTTTGGGAATCGCTGCTCTAGGTATATGAGATTGTCAGCCATGGACATTTATTTGTTGCGGGTTACTGTTTTCACAAGCATATGGCGGTGTACGCTTAATACCGTCTATTAAAAGGTGTCTCAGGTGAAGCCAATTTTGAATAGAATCCCAGGACCTCAAGAAATCTTCAGACATCAATGATCATGGCATCAAAAAAAGAATGATTACATCTAAAGTGACTAATGTATAGTAAACGCAATACGCAGGCTTTCGTACCAGCCATTGTAGTTAGAAGAGAACTGCATATGAATCCCGCAGTGAGTAGCTATTCTACATAACTTTTGATTACTGTGAATGCTAAAAGATGGTGCCAGGATAAAAAATCCCATTTGAACGTTGCATGAAAGAAAGTGATGTGGTTTGGTATGTTAAATCTTCAACCACATTGTTTTCCAGAAAAGGATGTTTGAGGGGAAAGAAGGGAGAAGGGAATTGTGCAGATTTTGACAAAATCCATTCTAACATGGAGATTTTTATAATTAGAGTGAAAATGATTCCAGAAATCCTACCCTGTTTATTATACAGTATTAGGAAAAATTTCTCATTAGGCTTACTTAAGGTATCCGACTACGTTCGGAACCGTGATTTTTCAAAAGCGTAGAAATGGATAATATTTATGATATTTAGTGTCACTTAGATTACAAAATGTATATAAAATTGTTTTAAGAATAGTATTACAATAAAAAATTATGTAAGTACAATATTTAGACAAAAAATGAACATAGAAGGACTCATTTTCAAAAGAGTATCCTTTTGTGAAAAATGCTTCTATTATAATAATATTTTGCCTGCATATAGCTCAGAGCTCCGTACAGAGGCTCAACTAGAATTTTTGAAATATATAACTTAGAAGTGGGTTTATCCATGTTTTACGACAACAGAGGGGAGAAATTTTAAGAAAAAAACGCCGATAATTATTTCAAATGGTTGTAACTCTGAAAATAATGTGAATTTTTCAAAAATCATAGTTGAGCCTCTGTACAGAGGTCTGAGCTATAGACAGGCAAAATATTATTATAATAGAAACATTTTTCACCGAAGGAGAACATTTTGAAAAAAAAAAGTTATTCTAAGTCAAATTTTGCCGAAATATTGTATTTAAATAATTTTTTTTTGTCAAAATATCCTTAAAATAACTTTATACATGTATTCTAGTCTAAGTGACACTAAATATCATGAAAATTATCCATTTATGCGCCTTTTTAAAATCACGGTTCCGAACGTAGTCGGATACCTTAATTAAAGATATCTAGAAATACGTATTTGTTTCAGGCCCTCTGATTCTGGGGTGAAGGGTTGATGGTGGGAAGAAAATATATAATTTCGGATAAATAATTAGTTAAAAGTTATTTAAAAGGATTATTTGAAATTTGAACTAAACTCGCACAAAAAATTGTTCCGGAGAATAATACAATTTTTATCAAAGTTATTTGAAATCTAAGAACCATATTCTATGGATTCCATGTTTTTTAGTTGATTTTTAAAGTTAAGCCATAAAATAAATTGGAAATTTTATAAGCTAGAATTAAAAAGAGAACATAGCTCTTTTCGGTTGTAAAGAAGGATCCTGTTAATATAATCGCTATCTTTGCTAAGTAAACGCATGGATCTCAAAATATTTTCTTGCTTCCCTTATTTTCCGTGTTTACTGCTTTTAATGAACACTTTTTTAATCTTTCCAAATAATTAAATCGATTATTACATAGTCGGTGAAGATAATTCACCATGATAAATAGTTAGGAAAAGCAACTATAAAGGGTGATCCCAAGCTCATCGTAGAACATTGTAATAATCGTTTATTGTATAGGAGTGTATGGGCGCAAGTGACGCGGCGAGGCGCAAACAGGGGAAAAAAAGAAAAGAGAAATGGAGTTATCGGTTGGTTTCGTTGCCCTTTGAGGGGGGGGGGGGCGGCGCAATAGATGTCTAACTGCCGTTCAACATGATGCATCTCAGTAGCCCATTCGCAATTGTGCTTAAGTGTCTACAATGGGAAACTTTACGCATGCCGAAAAAGCAGGTCAGACAAGTACGGCAGTGCAAATGGTAACGGCAGAGCTGCGAAACGAATCACGTGTAGTTTCCTGATCTACGAATGCCCGACCACAAATTTTTTCAGTGGTTACATCGTCAACTTCGGGAAACAGGTTCGTTCTACGTCACCAGACATGATGCTGGTTGACGAAGAGCTGCACGCGACTTAATGGCGAATGTTCTCTAATTTTTCTGGAACATGTGTTACCAGAACTGCTGCAGGATGTTCCGATCGCCATTTGAAACCACTTGTGGTTTCAGCATGACGCCAGCCCACTTCACTTATGTGCGTACTTACCTGAATGACACGTTTAAGGCGTGATGGATTGGGCGTGGTGGACCTGTCCCTTGGCCAACCTGATCTCCCGATTTATCGAGCCTCGATAACTTTTTATGGGGACATCTGAAGAATCTTGTTCATTTGACTCAGATGAAGACTCTCGTTGCACGAATATCTGAAGCTGCTGCACGTGTGCGTGGAATACCTGGCATCTTTGAACGTGTACGATTATGGCTTCACTAATGCTGCCAAGTATGTGTCGCTACTAGTGGAAGTAACTTTGAGCAGTTATTGTAAACATTACACACATGTTTACGATGCTTTCAATAAACTTTGTTTTTTCTTCTGTCTCTTATTTTTTGTGTTTGTGCCTCACCGCCTCACTTGCCTCCATACAATCACAATGCAATAAATGATTGTTACAATGTCCTGTACCTACCTTTAAGGTATCTGACTATGTTCGGAACCGTGGTTTTAAAAAGGCGCATAAATGGATAATTTTCATGATATTTAGTGTCACTTAGATTAAAATACATGGATAAAATTGTTTTAAGGATATTTTGACAAAAAAACATCATTTAAACACAATATTTCGCAAAAAATTAACTTAAACTAACCTTTTTTTCAAAATGTTCTCCTTTTGTGAAAAATGCTTCTATTATAATAATATTTTGCCTGTATATAGCTCAGACCTCTCTACACAGGCTCAACTATGTGTTTTGAAAAATTCTCATTATTTTCAGAGTTACAACCATTTGAAATAATTAGCGGCGGTTTTTTTTCTTAAAATTTCTCCCCTCTGTTGTCGTAAAACATGCATAAACCCACTTCTAAGTTATATATTTCCAAAATTCTAGTTGAGCCTCTGTACAGAGATCTGAGCTATATACAGGCAAAATATTATAATAGAAGCATTTTCCACAAAAGGAGACTATTTTGAAAACGGGTCATTCTATGTTCATTTTTTGTCAAAATATTGTACTTAAATAATTTTTTATTGCAATACTATTCTTAAAACAATTTTATATACATTTTCTCTCTCTCTCTAATCTAAGTGACACTAAATATCATATTATCCATTTATACGCTTTTGCAAAATCAAGGTTCCGAACGTAGTCGGATACCTTAAGTACACAAAGAAATATGGCGGGATTTTATTCAAAATACTTCATTTTACGAAATAGTAGAGTCAAAGAATAGAGTAAGCTTATAAATCACAAGATCGTAAAAAATATGTAACGAAATCTAAATCAATTGAAAAAATGGACATTTCTCTTACCCATACCGTTATTCCATTGATTTCAAAATGAAAAAACGACTTCAAATAATATTTTAAAAATTACAAATGCTCTCATAATGAATTTAAATAAAGTATTTCAAATGCTATACAGACAATTTAAATGAAAAAGGGGACATTAGCAAAAAATTATTATTAAATGTCAAAGAAAATTTTTTTTTAAGATTAATTTGTCTCTTTGATCCATTGTTTGATCTAATCGGTAATCTAAAAATATAAATGAATAGTTTTAAACCACAGAAAAATGTTCTTTCAAATTTTTAATCAATTGCATACAGAAAAACCGAATGCATTCGAAAAATAATTTTATAAACCAACAGAATGCTGCTAAAAAGACGGATTGAAAAGTGAAACAATTTAAGGTTTTTTTATTTGCGAAATAGTTAATCTTTGATATTGAATCAATTTTCAGTATTATAAAGAAGATAAAAAGAAGAGAAATACAACGAAAATATTTAGTCCCCAGGAAAACTCTAAGTTACTTTCCTTGAATTTTATCTACTATTTTATTAAATGATAATCTCATTAAATGGCGGAAAAAATATAGCCAAAAGAAATAAAAAATGAAAAAAATTAAAATTTTTAAAATTAAAGTTGGAAAATTTGGTTGGATGTAGTAATAAAGTATATAAAGAACTGAAACTAAAATGTAATTTAAAATTTAGTTACAAGTGAGCGCAGCATTATAAATAAGTAAAGATGACGTGACTTTTATTCGGATTGTTAATAAATATATACATAAATTACTGGCAACATTAAATTGCAAAAGTAAATTATGTATTTCGACAAAGTTTATGGTAGAAAGAGACAGATAATTTAAATCCATTTTAATATACATTACTAATAAACAGAAAAATCTAATATTGTAGGAATAATTTTGCTAAAAATTGGAAACAAATTGAGTGGTATACGCAACTGAAGCTTAATCCTTCGGAACAAAACATAGATTGTGTGGATACAGATAAATTATCTTTGGTAATTACGCACATATTTAAGTTCTAAGCAACGATACAACCTATCTAATGCGTGAGGGAGAGTTACATTCACATCGAACTATAAAACAACACTAAGACTTTTGGCGACGGACTTTGGCGTAATTGTGAGCTTCGGCCAAGTTAAGAGGACGGCCCCTGACGTATAGCCTCAACAAACTACCTCATCACGTCAATGGGTTCAACAAAGTTAACGTAAATCAGCCACCTTTACACTATCTAAGTATTATACGACAGAACTATACCTTTAACATTATGAAGAAATCAACAAGTTTTCTTGAAAAAGCTTTCCTGCCATTTTTGTTTCTTTTTCATTTTCAAGGTATAAACACATCGACCCACCCTTTGTTTTTAGGCGAAAATAACCTTTGCAGCTTTTTATGGAAGTTGGAGAAGTATTTCTTCCGACTACTATTACTTATCAACGCGATAATCCAAATTATATGGATATCCTATTTTTCAGATTCTAAACCGGACTGGGCCAACTTCATCATATATATTTTTCAAATGTTGGCATACATTTCTTTAAATCGGAACAGAAAAAATATACAGTTGCTGGTTAAGAAGATTTCAAAGCTCTCAAAGTTGTTGATTTCGGCTCACGAGTGCAAGAAGTTAAACGTTCTAATATCAGCATATGTTGGTTTTATGTGTTTCTTCAATTTAGGGCTTGCAATTGTAACTCCTAATTTACATTACAGCGCTAACAATATACGATTAGTTCGTTCATCAGATCGCATTCCTGATAAATTGAAAGAATATTTTACAGAAATACATGACGTATCTTTAGCACTGGCCGCAATAATCGTGCACAGTCTCGGCCTTGCCTTTGCCGGTTATTACTGCTTTGTGTGTTATTGCATGAAGTTATTTTTCTTAGAATTCGTTTCAAAATCGAAGGATTTGATTCTATTAAATGATTACCAAAGTGTATTGCAGATTTATCAAGAGTTAACTGAAACTTTGACTTTCGCGAATGACTTTCTGGCGTATCCCGCATTCATCACTATGCTGTGTGTCATGTTTGGACTTTTTATCTTTAGTTACTGTTTCGTCTTCTTACCAAAAGACAATTTGCTTATTTATGTTTTCACTTTTGCAGGAGTTACGCTTTATTTAATGGCATTATTACCAATGATGTTGTCCGGTGCCTGTTGTAATCGAGCAGCCAGTCAGGCAAGAGATACGGTTGTTTCACTGCCCGGATGGTTTCCACAACATTATAGAATGTTGAAAATGCTCATTCGACAGAAATTCAAGAAAAAATATGTTTTGACTTTATGGAAAACTCATGTCATCCATGAATCTCTTCTGATGAGTGCGTTTGGGACTCTCATAACATATGGATTCCTCGTGGGAACCATAGGTATTGCTCAAGGTATAGAAGCCGAAAAACATTAGTTCTTCAAGGAGCTAAATTAATGTGACGTCATTGTCACATGATAACTGTAATCACTTGTTTCCAGCCAATCACTCCCCTCAGGGGGCTCACCTTCTTTAGGTGAGTACGGGTGTCACAATCCCGAGGTGCCCTAGTGATCTTTTCCTTTTCCCAAGGGGTTTACTGTCTTTGGTAAACACGGGTGTCACGACCCCGGGGTACCTTAGTGATCCTTCTCTATTTTCGACCCTCTTTCTTGTCATTCAGTTTTACCTGTTCTTCTCACCTAGACCACAGCTTAAAATGTATTGAATTTATATATACAGTAGAACGTCGTTTATCCAAAAGTTTATTATCCGGACCAGTTTTTTTTGTCAACTGCATGTACTGTATATGAATACGTTTTCGAACAGTGCAATGCTCAACAGTTGTTTCGCGTGAGGCTAAAGGGGTATATAACCCAAGGTCAGGGATATTTGGGGAATTTCAGTTGTGTGATTTGGCAAACGTCTTAGCGGAATATTAGGTCAGTTTGTTTCGAAGTGAAGGTCTGTATACGTGCTCTTTTGTTGAGCTGTGAACTGCTATGGCTTCGAATTCAAAACGGAAGCGCAACGTCTTGAACACAGAGAGCACGTTTCCCGCATGTGATGATTTTCAATACTCGTATAGTGTCCGGTTTCATATACAGGATGGATCGCATTCGGTTTTCCTTTATCCGAACAATAGCTTATCCAAACGGTGTTCGGTCCCAATTGATTCGGATAAACGACGTTCTACTGTATGCATATATTTAACATTTCATGTCTATTTTTAAGATTGTCTTAATATTTTAGCAAACGTGTGGCGCAGTATAGCAAAAATTGGCTCTTGTGTGTGTGTGTGTGTGTGTGTGCCATTAAACACCACAATCATTCACTCCAGCCAATCAGTTTACGCGCTTCGCTGTTACTAATTTTTGTTTCTTGCAGAAACCTTCTATTGCAAAATACACATTTGTAAACAATAATAATGCAAATAGGTAAGCAAAATGCACTTGATTTAAAAGTAAGCGTATAATAAGACTTCGTTTTTAAATTTTGAAAAACTTTTTGAAGAATCTTAATATTTGAATATATCTATCCAAATATATCAAATTTGAATTTTTATTTGAATTTTACATTCAGAACAGCAAGTGCAAGTATAATGTCAGTTTTGTATTCAATGGAGAACACGTGGTTGCATTTATCACGTGATAATCGTGAATTGAGCTCGTCTTAAAATTCGGATGTATTGTTGAAATTAATTTTTGCTGCTTATAATTTTATTATACTTTTGAATATTTTTATTATTGCCTATAGATATTAATTCCACATCAATTTTACTCTAGGTAATAAATTCTAATCAACATTTGATTTGTATTCGTGCATTTTCATTAAAAATGTATTTGAATGAATAAATTAGAAAATTAATGGAGTAAAATAATGCTTGAATATACCTTATATCATGTTCTAATAACAATACGACACGTATGTTTTAAAATGTTTAGTTTAAATTAATAACGCATTTGTACGTTTCACAAAGATATAAAAATCACATTGAGATATTAATGTGTACACATTAACAGTCTTTCAGTGCTATAATTGAGTAAATATTTACCAAAAATGTAATGATCTCTTAAGGTATCCGACTACGTTTGGAACCATGATTTTTCAAAAGCGTGTAAATGGATAATATGTATGATATTTAGTGTCACTTAGATTAGAATACATGTATAAAATTGTTTTAAGGACATTATAACAAAAAAAAATTATTTAAATACAATATTTTGGCAAAAAATTAACTTAGAATATCCTTTTTTCCAAATGTTCTCCTTTTGTAAAAAATGCTTCTATTGTATTAATATTTTGCCTGTATATAGCTCAGACCTCTCTACAGAGGCTCAACTAGAATTTTTGAAATA
>BMAV01016957.1:123134-144653 GCA_019973955.1 Trichonephila inaurata madagascariensis | reverse complement strand
TAAAAAGTTCATATTCTTCTGTGTTTGTATTGTACATTTCTGTTCATCTGTCTTTCGTATGAAACACACTACAATACAACAACAATCTTACATACTCCTTAACCTAACAACATTGTTGTGCATTTGAATATTTTTAATTTTACTGTTAGATATTATTTCCCAATCAGCGTAAATCTAGAGAATAACTTCTAATAAAAATTTCATTTCGATTCACGTGTTTTTATTAAGAAAGGCTCTCAAATGTAAGGCTGTTTTCGCCATATTACCAAGAACGTGAACTTAACGCGGAGCACATTTTAGGACAGAAAAAATACCTCAATGTTTATAAAAATTTGTGATATTGTAACTCATACATTTGCTTATAAGATAGTGTTTTTAAAATTTAAAAATATTTTATAAATAATTTGTTTTTCCTTTTAACATGTTAAGAGATCGGTATAGGAGAAAAAATGCGAAGCACATTTTATAAAAGAAAAAATGTGCCAACTCGTATAAAAATGAGTAGTATGATAAAATAAGTGATTTTTTACAGGATAGTGTAGCCAGAGTATAATAATAATGTTTGTGTGTGTGTGTGAGTACTTTTATATATGAAAATATATTCCAAATTTGGGTCCTATTCTTTAACATTAGCCGAAAACAGCCGTAAATCTAATAAATTAGAACAACCAGAAATATAATTCAAGGAATTAATGCACGATTTTACTTTGAATAACAACTAATAAGGATATGAATGGGTTATGTAAGTAATAATATGTTTAATTATGTTTATAGATCACAGAAGAGAGTGCACGAGTATGTATATTTCAGAAAGATATATATGTCTTTTGTTACGTAAAACACACATATTAGTTTCGGTTTAACGAACTGGGAACATACTTGCCCAGCGGTTTAACAATGAAAAACTCACGTATTATGAATGTGGCATCAATCCCGAAATTGGTTTGGTTTACACTCCTACATCCATGAAAAACAAATATTTTTGGAAAAGAGGCAAGTAAATAAACTTTTTAACGAGGTAAAATATAAACAAGTAATATAAAAAAAAAATTTAAGTCAATTCCTTTTTAGGTCAACAAAGAAAAATTTTATTTTTGTTTCTTAAATTTAATTAATGAATTAATATTTGAAAAAAAACTGCATTAACATCAAGTGCCATCCACTACAAGTTAAAAAAATATATTTAAATTCAAGAAAAAAATCGTTAGAAAAACACTGTCGCCATCTGTTTGGTGCTAGTTTTAACTTCGTCAGAAATAACACCGAATAAATTTAAAATTAAAAAGCAAAATTTAATTAAGGAATTAATATTTAGAAAAAACTGCATTAACATCAAGTGTCATCCACTACAAGTTTAAAAATGTATTTTAACTTCAGTGGATGAATAAAAAGTAATTTATTAACTATTGAAAATTTAAACAAGATATATACAGGGAGAGAGTGAGCTAATAGTAGAGAGAAATTGAAAGAAGTCACGTTTTTGTTTCTTAAATTTTTAATAAAACTTATATAAAATCATTCACAAAGTGCATATTACTACACACTGCTGAACAAATTGGGTGATGCTGTGATCAAATAATGACGAGGAGATGATCACCAAAGGCGTCCGTCTTTTGCACCCGTTCACTCATCTCGAAGTATGGTTGAGCTTGCAACCAACTTATTCTTCCCATCTTGTACCAAATGACTTTTTTTTTAATTCACGGAGCTCACGAAACCCTTTACCCAGGGTAGTCTAGTGGTCATGATCGTGAACTCATGTCCGGCGTGTCACGAGTTCGAGCCCAATTACCACTGAAGACGCGCCATGTAGATGAGTTGAGATTCATTAAATCTGTCGTGGCTCAAAATCCTCCCGTTGATGTGGTGTGGTAGTGGGGAGAGAAGGTACCGGCTCAGATGTTGTCCTCGTCACTTGATCGTGGTTCAAAATTACGAGGTGTGTCGCCAATAGGCTTCGTGTTGCTTTGTGTGTGGCGTTAACAAACACTCACTCTTTCACTCACAAAACCATTTAGGAGTTAAGAGATTTGGCAAATCAAATGGAGCTATGGTGTTTAGTGGAATTCTACTTGGATTTTGAAAAGTGTAATAACACTGGGAGATGTATAACTTTGTATAGTGACTGCGCAGGAAAGAGTCTTAAGGATAAAAAAAAACTTTAAAAATTAAGTTTTTATCAAACATTGTTTTTTAATAGTTACTAAAACTTTACGCCCACCCCAACTCTTACTTTGTGTTCTTTGAACTTCTCTTTAAAAATTACTGTAACTTTTTCAAGAGTGTAAAATTGCAATGATTTTTTTTCCTGATTTGATATGCCTCAAATTATAAATTGTCTCCATTTCATAATGGTAAATCGTACAAAAATTTCAGGATTTAGAAAATATTCATCACAATAGACTTAATGATGCCTTTATGTTCAGTTATTATTGTTGTTGTTATTATTCAGAATTCCAAATTGACCAGACATGGATTTCATCTATCTTTGATATTTAAATTTGCTTTGTTTCGGGTCAAAGTATAGTCTTAATATCAATGCAAAACAATTTAACATCAAATCATGAAATAAATCATTACAATAATACGATTAGGGAATGCATCAATTTAAAAGAAATTTTTTATGTATCAATTTATTTTGTTTGAAGTAATCGTAGATCCATACATATTTAAAGTCCCTTGCGTGTTCTATTTTATGTAAAATATTTTGAAATAAGTAATGTATGTTGATAAAAAAATAAATTATATGTAGAAGATATAAATTTTAATAGTATTGAATAAAAGTCTATTTAGCCGAATTTGGAAAAGGAATCTAAATTTTCAAAATGAGGAATTTACTGCAATAGTCTACACCACGGGTCAGCAACTTATGGCACGCGTGCCATATCTGGCATGCAGTACAATTCTCAGTGGCACGCACTGCACTGCTCTACAAATTTAAAAAATATTCTTATATTTTTGTGCTTGAACAGCTTAAGATACTTTTTTTACTTCTTTACTCTTCTGTAATTTTTTTTTATTTCTAATTGGCTGCGTATTGAAGTTTTTCCATTGATGACCTAGTGCATTCCCTGGAAGCTGGTATCTCTTTTTAGTGTGGTACCATATATGCGGATACCAATCGCCGCAGGTAATTTTGAAGCCCAGTTTCCTTCCTTACTCTTCAACAAGGCGCATCCAGAAAGTAAGTTTCCCGATGTTTTTTCCTTTAAAGTAAACGTAATTAGCCGTATCAATTGCGCATGCGTAACAGATCTAAGACGTATCAATCTATGCCAGCCGGACAGGTCCCGCCTCGTGCCAGTAGCGTGGTAGCAGTGGTTCGAAACGGAGACTCTTATTCCTTCTCCTACCGTCTGCGAGGTTCGGTCGGTGATAAAGTTCTTGAATGCATAAAGCATTGCGCCTGTTGAAATTCATCGTCAGCTTTGTCAGGTCTATGGGCTGAACATTATGAGTAAGCAGATGGTACATCGCTGGTGTAGGTAGTTTTCGGAGGGTCGTCAAAGTGTCCATGATGAAGAGCTCAGTGGGCGAGTGTCCCTCATCAATGTTGATCTTGTTGAGCTTGTGAGGCAGCGCGTGATGGAGGACCATCGCTTCACGATTAAGGAGCTGAGCAGCCAATTTTCGCAGATATCGCGATCCTTGTTGCATGAGATTGTCACTAAGCACCTGCTGTTCAAAAAATTGTTCAAAAAAATTCAAAAATTTGAAGACGTCTGTCACACACTGGTTCCATTCACAGGCGGCAGAGTTCTACCACAGATTGATACAAAAGTTGATCCCACGATTCTGGTGGTGGAGATGATCAAAAATAGCTGAAACATTGCTGTACTTGTTGCCAATAAATATGTTCCTGAAAGTGTGAGTTCTTTTTTTAAAAAAAAAAAAAATAGGGAAACTTACTTTCTGGATGCGCCTCGTATATTTATCAAGGGAAAAAGTAACCCACTCACTCATCACGATATTTCCTGAACTATTAGGACTAAAGACTTGAAATTTGGCAGACGTGTTTCTTTCATGAAGCAGAGACCCACCAAGAAAGGGTTTTGTGGAAATCGTCACTCAAGGGAGATTGCGAGGGGTTAAGTGCCGTTATAGATAAATATATTCAAGTTTTTTAAATATTTTTTAGAACTACAGATTTTTGAAATTTGGTAGTTATGTTCCTTTCTTTTAATAGAGAACTATTACAAAACAGCTTTTAATGAAAATTGTCCCCCGAGGGGGTTGCGAAGGGTTAAAGCGGTGTTATAGACAATTATTCCCGTTTTCGAACTATTAGTCCTACAGACTTGAAATTTAGCAGGCACGTTCCTTTCATAGAGTAATCTTATAAATAGAGGTTTTGCGAAAATCAACCCTTATGGGGTTATTGCGAGGGGTTGAAAGGGCGTTACAAATAAATATTCCGTTTATGAACTATTAGATCTATAGACTTGAAATTTAGAAGTCATTTTCCTTTCATAGAATAGAGTTACGCTACAAAAGAGGTTTTGCAAAAATAGACCCCTAAGGGGAATTGCAAGGGGTTAAGGGGTCGTTATAGATAACTATTCCAGTTTTTGATTTATTAGCTACAGACTTGAAAGTTAGCAGGCATATATTAATTCCTTTCATGAAGAAGATATCTGCTAAGTAGGGTTTTTTTGAAAATCAACCCTCCACCCAGGGATTTTTTGAGGGTGTTTCATATTTAAAAAAATTCCCTTTTTTGTACTACTAAACCTATAACAACTTAGAAATAGGTTTTCAAAAATCGACTCGCAAGGGAGTTAGTGGGGAGGGGGGGGGGGGCGTTATAAATAAAACAAAAAAACCCCTTTTTTCAGCTGTAAGACCTACAGACTTAAAATTTGGCAAATATAATTTTCTGTCGAGCAGCAGTATGCTAAAAGCCTTTTTTTTTGTTTAATTTGCAATTCACTTAAAATTAACTCATTAAAAACTTCTTTACTCTTCAATCTGTTCTACTACTCTACTCTACTTCTGTTTTATTTATCAATTCACCCGTGCGAAGAACGGGTAAACCGGTTAGTACTAATATATAAAAATTACTCCTAATCAATGTATTTGTAAATTGATTCAATTTAAAATTAAAAACTGAATCTGTGTTTTCTATGTGTGCTTATTTTGATGCTGATACATAAATATACATGCAATTACTTTTAGTTTGCAAGCTTTTGCCATTGTATGGACTCTCTACAAAAATTATAGGTGTATTATCTTTCTTCATATATATTTATAGCTTCATATAGCTTTAAGTTCGAATTGATTTGTTGATTCAGTACCAAAGCTGAGCTACGATACAAGCTATTACTGATGAACACGTGATTTTTAAACCTAAGAATGGCATGCATTACCTCTTCATTAGCCGACTGAACCAATAGATAATTTAGAAGACAAGTTTAATTTGACAGCATGTATCAAAGATTCAATTTATACCATGTCTTGAATCCTGATTCCCAGACCATCACGCAAAGTAATGAAGGCTGGAACAAGTAAAGGTCAAATTGGGATCGAAATCCTTCAGTAGCATACGGTGGAAGTTAAGGAAATGTAGAATCAGATCGGGTACTTTCCTCGAAACTTAATCATGATTTAAAAAAAAATATTGCTAGTACCCACTCAGAATTCCTACCGATTAATATTATTTTAAATAATAGGCAAATCAGGGTAATCGAGTCTCCAAATTAGGATTTACCAGTTTCAAAGCAACCTTTTTAACAACCAAAACCATAACATTAACTATAAATCTTAAATCTCCTCAGAGAAAGGATGCTTTTTTACGATTGGTATCAACTAGATAGACTACCTTGTCGTTTATGAAACAGAAATTTATTATATATAAGAATTACGAATAAATAAAAATTGTAAAATTCAACAAAAACATGTACACAAAGTTGAAAAATTAGCTCTTGCTCTATCTCTTATTTTTCTAAAGACAAAATAAAACATTAATTGCGTAAGCTAATTTTTTGAATGCGCTGTTTTCCCATTGAGAATAACTAATACCCAATACTTACATTTAATAATTAATAAAGTCTAATCTTGAAATTTCTGTGAAAATATTATATATATTTCATATTTATGAATTGAAGAGGATTGTCACTCTTATATATAAGAATATATATATATATATGTGTGTGTGTGTATATATACGTGTGTGTGTGTATTCGTTGAATACATTTTTTAAAATCAAAATTCGTGCAGAGTACTGTGAAAATATAAGCTGAATGAAGAAAATGGTTTGATTCAGTCTTACAAGAATGAGTTGCTTAATTTTCTTTTTAAGTACCATATGTTTTCGTGTATAAGTCGAGAATTTTTGGAACTTTTTTTCAAGTTAGAATATGGTCGGCTTATAAGAGGATCCATGAGTCTCGGAAAAAAATGTATCTTAAAAATAGTTACATTAACATTTTCCTTTAGCCATTCGCAAGCGATTTTAGTGTTTGAACACCTTCCCAGTTTTTCCCGACCTGAGCTCGGGCAGGCGAAACATACCATCCTGGTTCATCCTGAGTGTAGCTCAAGCACTGTGAAAATTTACACTGTGCAATCGGTCTTTCCCGAATTATTTCACATATGCTTTTTATGATTTTGAATAATAGAAAAGTATCACTTGGGGGAATTTTCTTGTAAAAAGAGGACGTCATTTTGCTGAGTACCCCTTCACGCTCGTCTGAAAGGCACTTTATTGACTACATTCCCTCAACCAAGAAGAAAACTAATCCAACAAGGCAAACAGAGATATTAAAGGTAAGAAGAGAAACAAGATTTTACTGTCTTGAAAGCGATGTTGGGTTATGTGCAGTACCGTGTATTCGAATGCATTATGCACGATCAGATTTTGATTAATAATTTCTTAGTAATTTATGTAAATGTAAAAGATGTAAATAAAATTCTTAATTCAAAATAAAAGCATGAAATTACAAGCTTTATATTTATAGTCAGTGAGAAATGACTCCAAAATCTAATGCTTTCTCCTACACAAAAAACCAGCTTTACAGGTTAATTACACATTTATTTAAATAGATTTTCTTACATTAATTTTTATGAAATTTTACATGCGAATGGTGCTATTATGTTTAAAAAGATGTGTATGTTTGAAAATAAGCATAAAAAAAAATCGACATTTTTTTATCCATAATCCAGAAATAAAATGAACCTGGAAGGATTAATCTTTTAAGTGTTTTGAATGGAACTTTTATTCTAGGAAAAAAAAGGCGTGCAAATTCTGCAAAGTCATTGTCTGAATCTTAGAACAGTTCATAAAATTCACATTCGTTCATTGGGATGTCTGAATGCTTATGATAATCATGCAGGGAATATTTCCTCCGGAGCATGAAACACAGGTCAAGGGTCCCATGTTGTATGCGAATTTTTATTCCCGTTCATATTCTAAATAAACATAATAGCACAAAAAGTATCAGATAGAGAAAAAGAGACAAGTTAATGGAAAGCATTAAATTAGCTTACCAGAAAAATATAAGTATCATTGCTGGCGTCTAGCGTTTTACTTTACAGCGATTTTACGGGAAAATATTCACCTCGTTATCCCCACTTGGCAATATTTCCACCCTCAAGGTGACATATTTAAAATTGCCGTATTTTTTTTCAATTCAATTTATATATAGGGCTCGAATCTTAAGTAAATTTTTCAAGAAAAAGCAAACTAGCTTTTTTCACGGATCGGCTTATGCTAAAAAATATACGATATGTAATGAAAACTAAAAAAAAAATATTACATATTCTGATGATGCAAAAATCAGCATCCAAATTACAAAATGAAAACATACACACACAATTTTCAAGATGTTTTCTGAACAGTAATCATATAATACTTTCAATCTTTCCCTGAACACTCCCTAAAGTACCTATGAGAATTCCATACGTTACTAGAGTACCTAAGGCACTGATTAGCAACGATTTGTCAATTATGTAGATGTTCCATAAGGTAAAATGTGTTTTGTGCTTGAATCTTTGACGTATGTCCATCTTCAACTCTTTATAGTGTTGACGAATCCAGCCAGGAAGAGAAATAACAGTTTCCCTTGCAAATACCACGGCTTGATTGGCAACGGCTCCCGTCAACATCACTATCAAAAGAGAAGCCGAATAATAGACTATCCCTGATAAAAAGCAGATGCAAATCATGCTATCATCTCTTGGAACGAATACGAAGCTGTAAGTTGACCAGAACAATCCAACCATGCTACTTAAAACGATAATAAAAACAGGATAGGAAAGAAAGTCATCAGCAAAAGCGATTGCGGTGGTTATTTTTTGATAAACATGCAATATAGTTTGATATCCTTGCTGCTTCATTAAAGTTCGTGATTTCTGAACAAACTCAGAGCAAAAGAGTTTAATACAATAACACACAAAACAGTAATAATTTGTCACACAGATAGCTATGACGTAAGTTTGTATAGTAGTTAAGCCTAATATCCATTTTCGAGAAGTTATGAAATACCTTTTCAATTTGTCGGCAGTAAAAGTCGAATCCGAAATTGTCGAACTAACATGATATTTGAAACTAAATGATATAAACGCTATTCCGAGAATAAAAGCCACACCAATCATTAAAAGGTTACAAAGAACTATTAAAATATACAACCTCTTGCGATTGAGAGAGGATCGTAGAATTTTGGACAGTTCCGCAAGTTTTTCAAGCAGCATATGGATCTTATTTCGGTGCTTGGATACAAAAAATCGACAAGTCATCAGGAGACAAACAATGAAACACTCTGCGAGTTCCAATTTCGTATCAGAGAAGAAAATCACCCACGTAATTTCAGATATCGCAGTCAAGATCCAGAAAAGATTATAGAAGTACATTGGAGTGTTCCATAATAGAATACGAAATCTGTTTTTAAGATATGTTTCTGGACAAGAAGTTGCTTGTATTCCTGTCATGTAGAAAAGAAGTAAAATTGGGGAAAAGGTCTTTATGAAATTATCTGATGATTGTTTCATCTTAAACATTGCTATATTATTATCTTTAGATTTATTTGAAAATGCACGCATGCTTTGATATTAAACTCTTAAAATTCTAGAATACAAAAGAAATTCTCTATTGATTTAATTTTCTGAGGATATTTAGCTAGGACTTATTTCAGACAAGATCAACTCATTTGTGATTTGTAGGCATTATGTATATCTTTTGAAAATGTGACGTCAAATCTATCTTTAATTTATATATTTTTCCATTTATTGGTTTATTGCGTGCCTTACAAAGTTTCCCTATCAATAAAAGAATTTTATATTAGCATACACAGAACAAGCAATTTAATTAAAATTAATGATTTTTTTTTCGTTTTATCTGGCATGCCCCTTTAATTTTAATTTTATGGATGGTTAACATTGCTATTGTTCTCAAGACCATTGCAGTTTGATCATAAGGTTATGTTTATTATTTAAATTGGACAATTCAAAAATGATTTTATGATTATAACAAAAATGCTATTTATTGAAAATTGCATTATTTAACTTAAAAGCTGTTATTGATTATATAATCTGAAAAAAATTCCTTGGACTAGAATTACATGACTTTAAAATTACATTATTATTCCATGAATCTTGAAAATAGTATATTAAAAAAGGTGTATACCATGTGATATGGGCGGAGTCAGAGCTGATTTCGTGGAGATTGATCTATAATATCGTTTGAGAACTTTAAAGCCATCGATCTGGTAAAGCGGTTAGTAACGCTGACTGCTGTTCCGTTGGGCCTAAGGTAGAATACCGGAGTGGGCATGGATTTCGGTAAATGTAAATTGGTTTTGCAACATTAGGGTATTCTTGATGGCAGTTTTTGGACATCTGGACTGTAAACACATTCCCCAATCCCATATCATGAAAGTCTAATGAGGGAGACGACGTTTGGTGGAATTTCACAGTCTGCGGAGTGGCATGCAGGCGATTGGTTGTTGCGATAACATCCAGGAGGCGGGGCTTAAGGTAGTCTTCTTGACGTGATGTTGCTGGAAATTTTGACCTGGATGAAAGCTGAGAGGCAGCTCTCTGATTGGTCGATAGTAAGTGAGGATATAGGCTCAGGTTGGCTGCCCAAGGGGGATGCAAGTTGCGTAAATGGAAAGTAGGAGGAGCTTGTCCAGTGGGGCAAAAAATTTAGAAAAGTTTAAAATAAGAAATTAAGAAATAAATAAATTTTCTATGGGTGGAATAATTAAAAAATTAGTGCGAAAAACAGAAAAATTAAGGCTGGTTGTAAGAGTCCAGAAGGATTCTCCTTGCCGTTTTAGTTTTATTATTAACATTGTACTTATTCAAATTAATCATATTAAAGTTATTGGTACTAAGAAGAGCATTGAAAAAGTTAATGACTATTTTTTTTGGATAAGTGCTTCGAAACTATTAATTTTTTATGCTTTGTGTATGTCGTCATTTCGCATGTAGCGAGTGACTTTGACGATCACACGGATAAATGAACTTTGCACAATATTTAAAATATTAATGTTAGTATTAGCAGCGTATCCCCAGACTGGACAAGCATATGCAATGATGGGATGCATAACTACTGTAATGAGGGTACTAAATAGCCGTTGAGCCACAAGTCATCTAGTGAGGTTGGTAGAAGGGGAAGTGAGGTGGGAGGCCCCCGACTGACTCCAGGGTGTTCGCCCTCAAAATTGAAGTGAAACCGAGCCAAATCACGCTATCAGTTGTATGGTGCTTAAAGCTACGGATAACGACTAGCGTAAATCTAGCTCCTTGCAGCAATGAATTTCGTGGGCCTTGATCTGATGTTACTGTCTATTAGGTGTGGGATAAGTAATAGAACCCTTATTGAAAGTAATAACGATATAATTTTAATATACTTTCCAATTAAGCTCCTCTAAATTAGAATAACGTTCAGAAATGATACTTAACATTTTTTTAAAATCAATTTCAAAGAAGTAAGACAAACAAAAAAATTAATAAATTTTATCTTTACTAAATAGTTTTCTAAATTTTTATATACTCCCATCAGTAATTTAAGGAATGAAAGAGAAACAAAACTAGGATTTACTATCCTTATGTCGGAGAGCTTACATAACTATACGAAATTTATATATCTATAAGTATTCACTGCACAAATCGTTAGCATCCCTGTAATGTAAAAGATGACTAAAACTGGAAAAAACCCTCGCTAAGTATGTTTCATTTATCGCTTAATTTATTGCTCCTGTTAGGGAATGTTATATTTTTCTTACATGTGTTTTTTGATATTGATAAGTATATTAAATACACTTTTGCAATGTCTCACTAAATTCTATCATTTTACACAAAATACTTTCTTAAGACAAATATTATAAAAAAAAATTTTAAGTCAATTCCTACTTGATCAATAAAGAAAATTTTTGTTTTAGCTATTTTTTATTAAATAGTTACAATTAATATAAATATATATATATACATAGGACAGAATCACAACATTAAATGGTAATTAATTTTTATTAATTATCATTAAAGTATCGTATTGTCATCCAAAACAATCGTGTGTATAAAATTTCAGTTCAACTGAATGCTTTAAAACGTGAGAAAAAAAATCTTTTAAAGTTTTGACCCAAGTCGCTAAAAATGAAACCAACGTGGCTGTATTTGTAATTTTTTAAATAATTAATTTTAATCAATTAATTTTTATTAATTAGAATTAAATTACCAAATTGTCAACCAAAATAATCATGTATATAAAATTTCAGCTCAATGGAGCGCTTTAAAATGTATTTTTTTAACGATTGAAAATTCCACGAAAATAAATAAATAAATATATAGAGAGTGTAAGCTAATAGTTGGAATTGAAAAATAATGCTGTTTGAACTGATTATTTTTCAAACTCCGGGGATTTTTTAAAATCATTATTGTTTGTGATCAACTTCAATCAAATTTTATCAATGTTAAATATTCAACAATGAAAAAGTCACTTCAGATTTAGACACAATTTCCCCTTTTTCCACTTTTTCAATTCCCCTACTATTATTTCACAATCTCCCTATATATATATATGTCCTGTTCAAAATTTCAATCGTTAATAAATACATTTTAAAGCGCTCAATTGAGCTGAAATTTTATATACACGATTATTTTGGATGACAATACGGTAATTACGGTTAACAAAAACTAATGGATTAAAACTAACTATTCAAAGAATTACAGATTCAGCCACGTTGGCATTATTTTTAGCGACTTGGCGACCATTTTGACAACTTGTGTCAAAACTTAAGTAGTTTTTTTTCTCACATTTTAAAGCGATCATTTGAGTTGAAATTTTCTATTCTCGATTGTTTTGGGTGACAATACGATAGGTTGAATTATAATTAATTATACTGAATTGACTAAAGCTAATTATTTAAAGAATTACAGATGCAGTCACGTTGGCTTCTTTTTTAGCGACTTGGATCGAAACTTTAAAATATTTTTCTTCTCACGTTTTAAAGCATTCAGTGTTGAACAGAAATTTTATGTACGCGATTGGTTTGGATGACAATACGATACTTTAATGATAATTAATAAAAATTAATTACCACTTAATATTGTGATTTTGTCATATGTATATACATATTTATATTAATTGTAATTATTTAATAAAAAGTAACTAAAATATAAAATTTTTCTTTGTTGACCTAAGTAGGAATTGACTTAAATTTTTTTATTTATTTTTATTTTATATTACTTGTTTCAATTGCATTATAGTCTCAAGAATTAATAATTATGATTAACTTGTTAATCAGACTTTTATATCATTTCCTTTTATCCAAACATTCTTAGATATTTCATTGAGAAATTTGTCATATATATATATAAATATATATACTTCAAATTCTTTTTATTTAATTTATAACAATTAAAATTGTAGAATTTGTACCTAATTACAGAGCAAATTACATGGACAAATTTGATTTAAAAAGTTACAAGTGGTTTTTAACACTAGCAGAAACTCAGTAATTTCCAGTATTTTTTTCCACCAAAGGCGAGCATTCCGTAAATTTTTTCTTCCATTAACTTTTTTTTTTTATCCAAGAAGAATTGCTCTTTCAGAATGATTTAGATGTATTATTTGTTTTTCTTATGATAATTTACAGTAAAACTGTTGGACTCAACAAAACTTGTAAGTACAATACATTAAATAATTAGTTATATTTCTGTCATCTGGTTTCGTGGTCATAGGCCACAATTTAGAATCAAATTGTAGATTATCATAAAGTAAATTACTTGAAAAAATTGCATAATCGTTTTTAAAATCTCGAAATGAATTTAAAGGATTAATCTGGTGTTTTTTTTTCTAGCTGTTTACAAAAAAAAACATACACAATTGATTTAAGCCAAATATTTTAAATGTATAAAAAATACAATTATTTTGATAACTGTAAAATTGAAATTCAGAGCATCAAGTATTGAATGAACATACACTAGCAAGTTAGGTTTCAATTAAAAATGCTTTGTTATAGATTTTACTAAGTAAGCAACTGGAAATTAATCAATTGTAAACATAAATACATTATTTTTGGAGTGTTTTTTCATGCCTTAATTATTATTTCTTGTTTGCTTTCGACAGAAAAAAATACTTTTTTAAAAATATCATGATTATTAAAAGTAATTATTTAAGATAAATTCTCAAAATTAAATTGAATAAAAAATACTAAATTACCCTGGAGAATAATAGGTATAAAATATAAAATTTTGTAATAATAATTTATACATAATTTAGTTTTAAACAGACAAAAATATTAAGAAAGGCTCTATAATACCTTTACAATTAATATATGAATCTACGCAAAATGAAAAAAAAAAAGGATTATTGAAATAAAAATTTTAAAATAATTTTTAATAAAAAATATAAAAACGTTCTTTAATTAATGTGTTAATGAGTAAAAAAATTTTTTTCAATAAAAAAACCTGGAAATCAACATAAAATTTGTAAATTAGGGAGGCATTGAAAAAAAAATAAAGTTACAAAGAAAATCATCCATTAAAAAATATAAAATGGCTTAAAATTTCGATTTATGTAAATTAGAAATTACAGCCTCTCCCAATTTGAATATCCTCATGTTTTTACAATTTATGTTTTAATCATATTTTTTATTTAAAAAAAAATGATTTTTTACTCTTCTATGTAAAAAGTATAGCTTTTCGAAAATTTTTGATTTATGATTATTTGTCTATTTTTATATATTTCATAATAGACTATTATATAAATATTGAATCTTAACAAAAATTTTTTCAAGGAACGCCTCAGTCATTGTTTTGCTTCAAAAATGGATCTAATTGGCAAATAGAGTTCTTTCCCCCGTTGCCATAACAAAATTCACCATTAAATGGCGTTCTCAAATTTTCAATATTTGTGACCCAATTTTCAATCACAATTTTCATCGCCCCCCACCCCCAACAATAACAATGTATTCAATGCAATAATAATGTACTTTGACGGTAAAGCTGTAATGTAACCTTAATTATAACCTGAACAAATTATAAAGATAAGTATGAAACTTTGTATATGTTACTTTTAAGTAATAGATGTTTTAAGTAATAAAGTAAGTATTATGTGTTACTATTTTTTTCTATTTTTTAAACTGGAACACCTTGCAAAATAGTTTTGAATTAAATCAAATATTTCTTCAATTATTTCTTTGTAAAATCTAATCATCCATTTCCGACATCCTACATTTGTGAAACCGAACTTTTTGACATGGTGACTTTGTGAAAACAAAATAAAGATCCCTGCGAAATATAGAGAAAGATCTTAGAGTATTAATATTTAATATTAAACTTTCCTTTGTGAAAAGCTGCTTTGCAAGACAAGCCCATGGGATTCACTAATTAATATTAAAATTGTTCTTAGTTTAGCATTGATAAATTAATTATCAAATACATTGTACAGTATTGATACATTTATAAGTATATTATATCAGTGTAAATGTGTATTTTTTTTTATAATGTCAGAATTTATTCTGTATTGCTTCCTTTTAGTAAATTAGCATATTTTTTAAATAATGTTTTACTTTCAATGTTCGACTTTTCAATATGCTCGCCCCCCCCCCCCCCCACGTAGGGTTATCACGACCTCCTAGAGCCCCACAGTTTGAGAAACGCTGTTATAGGATATCAAAATTTGACTGAATTGAATCAATCAATAATTAAACTATGAAATAAAATATTGTATTGTCACAGAAAACACATAATTGCACAAAACTAATTGATGAACAGAACACATAATTCCCAAATTATGTAATATTTAAATAATTTTCGCGGCCCAGACGTGATAGTGATGCTGACTGCTGTGCCGAGAGCCCGGGTTCGAATCTCGGAGAAGGCATGGAAGTGTTTAAGCGCGTGGCATAGGACACTCTATTTATCCGGCGAGACTAAAGTCCTCTCAAGAAATTGGTGGTAGGGAAAAAGGGGTAGGAGACCCCAGAACCACGGCCTGGAGTATTCTCCTTTAAAATTGGGATGAAAATGATCAAAAGCGTACTGTCACTTGAATGGAGCTCAAAGCTGAGGCCAAAACGACTGACGTATTGAATTTCTTGGGTTCTCGATATGACACTACCAATCGGGTGGCACTATCAACAACAACACATAATTTCACAAAATTTCGTGAGTCCAGAAATCGGTTACAACATTCCATCTCCAGAAGCACAAAAGTAGTTAAGTGCTTTATAAGTGTTAGTTGATGAACCATTCCAGAAAAGCGTTTTGAAAAAAAAAATGGCGCAATATATTGGAGAAATTCTAGGCGAAAAGTATGATTTTCCTTTAAAGGGTCTCAGGGGTGTTAATTTTGTCTCGAGCGATGAAAATATAAACAATTTTCAAATAGATATAGTTCTTTGAAATTAAAATGAAATAATTCGAATCTTTAGCACATTTTGTTACAAAAGAATGAGGTTTCAAAAAGAACAAGGTGTTTAAAATATCATTATAATTTCAAAAATTATAAGCATGGGAAAAAAAGAAACATTTCTGTTATAAATCTTAAGTAATTTTTACGTTGCGCATGCAATTTTCTAAAATAGTAGCCTTTGATGCAAAACACTTAATAGAATTATAAAATATATCATACTTTTTAAACCCTACCTATTTTTAGTATTATATATCTTTTGTATTTCAAAATATTTGAAAAATATTGAAATTAAAGAAAAATTTTAATGTAATTTTTTATTTAAAAAAGTATAATTTATTATTCTATTTATATAAAAATAGCTACAGTGTGATAAGGATACATTTAACTTTATAAATCACCTTATTGCTATTAATTAGAGCTATTGTTTCAGAAAATATCACGCGTTAAGTAAAACTTAATTAATATTTCTTACAGAAATGTGTGTGTGTTTCGTATTCTTATAATTTTTTAAATTATGATTATATTTTAACCATTTTACACTTTTTTGAAGCCTCATTCCTTTATAAATAACTAGCTGCTATACCCATTCTTCGCACGGGTGAATTGAAAAATTAAACAATACAGATTAAAGGATAAAAATGTTTTTAATCAGTTAAGTTTACGTGAATTGCAAATTAAAAAAAAAAAAAAGAAAAAAGAAAAAAGCTTTTTGCATATCTCAGCTGAACAAAAAAAAACATGTTTGTTAAATTTTAAGTCTGTAGATCTAATAGATGATAAAAAGGATTTATTTTTATTTTTAACTCCCCGTAGCTCTCTTGTGGGTCGATTTTTGAAAACACCTTCCTAAGCTGATCTCTGCTCAGCAAAAGTAACACATTGTTACAAATTTTGTGTAATGAACGATTAAAATAGTGTAAATAATTTATACTTGGAAGTTTAATACGTTAATATTACTTTCTGTTCGGCATAATTCTTCGTAGGTACTTTTTCTACACTTCCAAAAAATACAGTACGGTAGTTATTTTATTATTTTTATACTTAAAAATACTTCACTTGCCTATTGAATAAAAATTATAGCGTTATAATTAAATACTAACCACAAACAATTTATAAAAATCTGTCCAAATGATGTAGTGTGAAAGACAAAGTTTATCTACTTTATATACCAGAAGCGATAAAAGTAAGTTTTATTCTGAAATGAATAAAAAAAAAAAAATAAAAAATGGAGATTACACTGATCAAAGCAATAAATTAGAACACAGAGCGCGCACTGTTGCCTGGCGTAGACAAAACAAAAGGGAAAGTTTTGCTAACGCATAAAAGATAGATATATGCTGTCACGGGCTTTTTTGCAGATGGCAGAATTTTTTCCTACTTACTTGACAATTGTCTTTATATTTTGGACACTTCACACAAAATTTTTATAAATTATAGCCTATGTGTTATTCTGATGTATAAGCTATATTATTGTTAAGTTTCATTAAAATCCATTCGGTTCTTTTTGCGTGAAAGAGGAACAAACATTCATACAAACTTTCACGTTTATAATATTAGTAAGGATGTATAAAAGATTCAATATATATTTAACTGTAATTTCAAAGAATTATATCTATTTAAAAGTTGTTTATATTTTCAGCGCTCCAGACAAAGTTAACACCCCTGAGACCACTTAAGGTATCCGACTACGTTCGGAACCGTGATTTTGCAAAAGTAATATTTATGATATTTAGTGTCACTTGGATTAGAATACATGTATAAAATTGTTTTAAGGACATTATGACAAAAAAAATTTATTTAAATACAATATTTTGGCAAAAACTTAACTTAGAATAACCTTTTTTCCAAATGTTCTCCTTTTGTAAAAAATGCGTCTATTGTATTAATATTTTGCCTGTATTCAGCTCAGACCTCTGTACAGAAGCTCAACTAGAATTTTTGAAATGCATATCTTGGAAGTCGGTTTATCCATGTTTTACGAAAACAGAAGGGAGAAATTTTAAGAAAATACGCCGATAATTATTTCAAATGGTTGTAACTCTGAAAATAATGTGAATTTTTCAAAAATCATAGTTGAACCTCTGTACAGAGGTCTGTGCTATATACAGGCAAAATATTAATACAATAGAAGCATTTTTTACAAAAGGAGAACATTTGGAAAAAAGGATATTCTAAGTTAATTTTTTGCCAAAATATTGCATTTAAATAATTTTTTTTGTCATAATGTTCTTAAAACAATTATATACATGTATTCTAATCTAAGTGACACTAAATATCACGAAAATTATACATTTATGCGCATTTTTAAAATCATGGTTCCGAACGTAGTCGGATACCTTAACTAACCATTCTAATGATTAATTTCATCCGCCATAGCTCCAATTGTACTATTAACAATACTTGTTTAACTGTGTTTGGAATTTCGAATACTTCCTAACGTTCCTAACAGAATGCCGTACGACACAAGAGCACCTAGAGTACTGATTAGTAAAGGTTTATCAATGGTATAAATTTTCCACAATGACAGTCCTAACTCTTGATGCTTGAATTTCGTCTGCACGTAAATCTTCAGCTTTTTGTATTGCAGTGGAAACCATCCAGGAACCGAAGCAATAGTACCCTGAGCAACTCTGATAGCTTCATTTGTATTAGAGGCCGGCAACATAATCATGAAAAACATTGAAAAGTAAATAATTATAGTACCCAGGAGAAAAGTAATGGACAAAGAATCGTTTTTTGAGAAGAACATGAGGCTGTAGCAGGAAGAAAATAGGCCAGTTACGGTACACAATACATTAACAAATGCAGAATAGGCAAGAAAATCATCAAGAGACGTAATTAATTTCGAAATATCCCTATAAACTTGAAATATGGTGTAATAATCAGCCTTATCAATTAAAACCTTCGTTTTTGAAACAAATTCGTGCAATAGCAACTTCATGTAAATACATACAAAATAATAATAGCCTATCATAGGCATGGCAATGCTAAATTCCACGTAAATATTCATCGCATACCATATGTCTAGAGCAATAGAACAATATACTCTAAACTTTTCATCAACGTAAATCGAATTCCTGATATCCAATTGTCCTAGAATTCTCAGGTTGGTTTTGAAATACAAGAAAATGAAAGCTACAGAAATGAAGCTCATGGCGACGCAATATAGCACAATGGAAAACTTTGGTGTTTTTCTTTTGTGCGAACAATGCAACATTTTGAAGATGTGAGACATATTCTTCAGTAACTTTTTAATGTTTGATTTAGATTTGAAAACGGAAATGTGTGCGGACACTTGAAGTAAGATGAAAATGAGTAATGTGACTTCTTTTCTCTTGTCCGACTGCAACACCATCCACGCAGTTTGTCCCAATATAGTAAGAAATAAGATGAAATTATAAATATATTTCGGAGATTTCCAGAAAAATGATAAAATCTTGTTTTCCTGGACAGACTTAGGTAGAGAGAGTGTATCCATTCCATTTATGTGAAAAAGAATAAAAAGTGGCAAAAACAAGCGTTCATTGAAATGTCCGCCTTTGCTCATTGCTAGACGAATTTTCTGGCGTTCTATTACGGGTTAAAATAGTCGAGTTGTTGAGAACTCCCAATTTATAAACGTGTAACAATGCATATTGCGCAAATTCACGGTTTTGTTCAATATTACTGTTGCATGCCGGAAAAAATTAACTCACATAACGATACGATAACTTTGCATATACTTTTAATGTTCCATTACAGAGGAGATGTAATTACTGAATCAAAGATAACAAAAAATATGATTCAAATACAAGAGAGCATTATATGATAGAATTGGTTTAAACAAACTTGTTTTTATTTCAAATATGCGTGTACTAAAAATGAAAAAAAGATTGTTTTTGTTTTTGTGTTGTATTTTAAATTATATCACATTAATCACGCACGTGTACAAATTTTAAAAAAAATGTTTCATCCTTTTTTTTAAAAATTTATTCTTCTTTTTAAATATGACAGTGCAATATGGGATAATGATACATTCAGTCGAAAAATAGAATTAATTGTAATTGGGTTGCATCGAAGAAATAGGTTTTGTGCTGTAATTGCTTTTCCACATACTGGTAAAACTTTATTTAAATATTCGAATATGATCATACTTAATGACTTCGTTAAAGCTAAAATTTATTCAGATTTGGCTGAAGTTTCCATTCTTTTTTCGAAAAAGCATTGATGATTTACTGCAACAATAGAACATAAATAAACTGATGACTCATAATATTTAATGACTTATTGGCTTCTTACAAATAAGTGAATTCATTTCATCATTGAGAGAAAAAAACTAATTAAAAAACTGAACACAATTTATATACAAAGATATTGTAAATCACTGAAGAAATTTTTATTCATCGGATATATATTAAGGTGGTAGCGCATCGCGCGTCTGCACCACACGTCCGAGGTTCAAACCTCGGGCTAGGCAAGGTCGACTCAGTCTTTCATTCCTTCAATGGGTCGATAAATGAGTATCAAGCTTGCTTGGGAACTTAACACTTGGGGCTTCGCGTCAGACTGACCACCTGATCGGAACATCTGCTCATGCACCTCATTGCTCAAGGTGATGTGTACTGATAGGGCACAGTAGTCCTTGGGCTGTTGCATCACTGAGTTAAATCAAGTGATATTAAAAGATTATATATATATATATATATATGTCAGGTTTGAAAAGTTTAGCTTCAAAATTAAGTAAGTAATAAATAAAAATAGAGCGAACTCTTTACCATCGCGTAAGGATTTGTGGGTAAATAAGCCTATTTAAAGGTGGAGCGAGCCCTGACGAAGAGGAACGCATACTCGAAAAGGCTTAGCTGATGACTCCTGTCCGAATTGGTTGTCATTGTTCTACTCGGTTGCGCGCCAAAGGGCCGCCATGTTGGATTTTATGTGATTGAAGCAAAATAAAGAAGTTATTATAGAGATGATGCCTTCCTCATTTTACCTGCAGGCCTGGAGTCTGTCATATATATATTTAATAAAGGAGAAAACGTGTTTAACAGTTTAATGCTGCAATCTGCTTACTTCATATGTTATTCTAATGGTATATTTAAATACTACTACTAAATATACCTAGACATGGAATCCTCAAGTTAGTTTGTTTTTTGTTAGAAAAGAATACTGCAAAAACTAAGAGTTAGTTAAATACTCCAATCAGAGCTCATAATCAACTACTTAAGCAGATCCCGAATTGGGCAGGAAATGATTGATTGCTTTAAATTTGTCACACTGTGAAGCAACACGAGAGCTGAAGTAGACAGCATAATTAAGAACAACATTTTATAAGTTTGAACCACGGTCAAGGGACATGGTCGCCATTTGTGCTTGCAAAACAGCAGAACGATTGGATGCTAAAACAATTTGGAAATTTGGAAGCAGAATTCTCCTAAATTATACATTTAAAATTATTCATGTGCAATATGTACAACACAAAGGTTATTATCGGTCGATATTTACTATAACGTTTCATGTCAAGAGAGAGGTCAACAATGCTTGGCATATTATGTTATACCCTACTCTAATAATGTTATAAACCTATAACGTTTAACCTTACAATATTAACTTCTAAGACTAAGAATATATTAATATATTATTGAGGCTATTTGATTATGACTTAATAGTATTTTATTATATTT
>BMAV01016957.1:105701-118134 GCA_019973955.1 Trichonephila inaurata madagascariensis | reverse complement strand
GAATAATTTCCGAAGGTTTCAAACCGTCTTTAAACAAAAAACGAATTACTGTCTTCCTTGGCGCAGATCGACAATGGAGCTGCTATGTTGAACGGTCTGCTACACCCTAAGGCAGGGGTGGCGAACCTTAATGGATCAACGTGCCATTTTTTTTCTAAAGAAGTGTTTAATGAGGTACAGACGTGCCGTCAAATAATTTTGACTTGTGATTATTAGGGAAATATAATAAAACTAAATATTAACAACTCAAAACTCTTTATTTAATACGAAAAAATATCTTTTGTACTGTATAGTTATGAATGTTTTAGTTAGACATGTAATTCAAATTAAAGTAACATTAGCGTGACTTCTGTTGCTACAGATTGGATGACAAATAACTCATATTAGGAATGTAAGATGTTACTTTTAGTAGAATCCATGCTGAATTGGAGTCATCTGCCAAATGGTTTCTAAGAAATTAATTATTTTTGCTGTGGTTCATTCACTTTTTTGACAAAAGGATTTGTGATTTGACTCAAAATGCCGTTTTACAGACGATGTTCTGCATACCACTGTTCCAGAACATAAAACACACGCCATTTGTTTGCCTTTACTAACCACATGCCCTATTTCATTTCTAGATTCACCAAGTTTGAAATTTTCTGTTACACTTACTATCTTGCACTTTTTTTTTCTTTTTGCTGAACTAGCCATGTTAAATAACAGTTCAAAATCGTAAATATAACACAAATAAACTTTAAAATACAAGATGTGTCGACGAAATTGACTATGCTTTGAGTATACAAATTTTGCATCATAAGCAAATATAGTCCTAGACGTAACTAAGGTAGGACAATAACAAATGAGTGTGCTCCCGGCCGCATTTGCTTGTAATATTTCACAGTGAACCCAAAATATTGTGTCGCGTGCCATTGACGGCGCGCGTGCCACTGGTTCGCCATCCCTGCTCTAAGGACTACGAGGGAAGTCGAGTGACACGTTGTATAGAAGTGTTGCAAACTACTCTTTATTCAACGCTGGATATTAGCGCTGTTGCCAAACCTTCGAAAGAGAAATTGGAAAAGTCCCTTTACTTTTTGATTTGCCCACGTATAAATGGTAGAATGTATGGCCAAAAAATGTAGGATATTAAATCAATATATCTTTATAAAAATACAATTTTTTTGTTGTTGTTGTTGTCACCAATCCTATGTATCGAAAGAAAGAAATTTCACGATATCAAACAGATGCAATAAAATAAATTTTATTGAAAAAATCAGTCAACAAGTAATTTAATTATAAACAGAGTACATATACATTGTGAAAAATAGAGATATCCTATTTAATTCACCGTCAGTGGACCAGCCATCCGCAATTAGTCTTTCAAGCAGCAAATGAATTATTTTATGCTCCAAATAAATAATGCAATAAATTAGTAACACTATTCTAAAATAGTCTTTCATGGAAAATATGTCATGAGTGCAACCAAAGAAAGAAAACTTTTAGGTTATATAGAAAACCTTGAAGTAAACACACCAAAGAGTATGTGCAGTTAATATATTTCAGTTACATTTAAGAAACTTTAGTAAAGTTGTAAGGGTTTCATCTAATTCATACATAGGATATTGATATTGAATATTAGGGTGGGTTGAAAATTTTTATTAGAATTTCAAAACCTATCTATACGGAAAAGATGTTCTCTAAATTATAAATACAAGTAGGTGTTATATTATTACATGAATAAAACAGAGTTAGATGCATTTTAGTAGTTTTTATACATTTCTTATTAGGAAGAAATTGAAACCCTTTTTGAAGTTTCACATTTTAGTTTTTACGTACAGTACCTTAAAAAAGAGCATTTTATAAATGATACGTGTATCAGATGTTACATAAATACAGAGCCTACACGAAATGTTAGTCCCAGATTTTGTGGCTCACCGTTAGCAATGTCCTAACAGACGAATGAATGGACTAATTTGTGACTTATACCAAGTCTTCTGTAATGAATTTCAAAAGTGGTCGAATAAATATTCAATGAAAGAACTGTTTGTTAAGAGATCCTTCTAACGCATTTCAGTACTTGAAGCTGTGAGATCTGTGGGTACTTCTGGCATGTCTTATGGGCATTGGAGGGTAGAGTATCTCCCTGGATTCGAATTTCCAATCGTACCTGGGGTTGTAGCGGTCATACAAATTACTTCTGTACAAGGAGTCTACAAAGGGTGCTTCGTGTATGGATGGAGGGCAGTTACTTTCTTCGTCGCTGCTCTTTTCCAGTTTCTTCTTGATGAATATGAGAAGATAAACGTTGACGCAGACTGATATCAGCAGGGAGACCACTAGGGCAGCACCACCGATGAGGTACTCGAAACGTGCAGGAAGAAGACCGGACGGAGCGTTGCCCACTTCTGTGGTTTGAGAGGAAGATGGAGCTTTTGGTGGAGGTAGTTCTTCCTCTACGATACCTGTTCCTGTAGAATAAGTAAATTGTTGATTGTTAGTAAGATCTGTGATTGAAAGAAGTTCTTTAGTCTTATTTCTTAAAAAGATATACGAGATATTTAGTAACTTTTATTTGTAGAGTTCAATAAATTTCATGTATCTCTTTTTTTAGAGAAGATGCAGATACAATTTAATTTATATATAAAGAGAGAGCTTTGTGATATTTAACTGTCCTTTTATAATTTTCTTAAAACTTCCATACCGATTCTCTCTAAAAAAAGTGATCTTTACATTGCAAATTTCATAAAAGTCTTAATTTTGTGTAACGATTTTTATCTTATACATTTCTCATAACAGATGGCGCCGGTGGCGTACACAGACCTCTCTTATGGAGGGAGTGGATTAAATTCTAAGAAAAACGCGCTGATTGTGTGGTCTGTAGGGGGTGAATCTCCATCTCTTGTGTAAGCCACCGGATGGCGCTATGAGTCAAAGTATTATTAATTTTTATTTGTCTCCATTTTTATTAAAATAAAAAATGTAATCGACTAAATTCCTATGACCTCATAATCATATGATAACTGTAATCACGTGTTTCCAGCCAGTTATTTCGTAAATTCAGTTCACAGATCACAATTACATGATAACTGCAATCTAGTGTTTCTAGCCAAGTCAGTTCATGCTCTTCACCATTGTGCCTAAGTTTTACTTATTACAGAAAATTTCTACCAAAAAGTACATATTTGTCAACAATAATAACACACCAAGCTTGTTTGGGAATTAAACACTGGGAGCTTTGCGTCAGATTGACCATCTGATCGGAACTTCCACTCATGCAACTCAGCGTCCAAGGTCTCGTAAATTGAAAAGGGCATAGCCTAGTGGTCAAGGCATCGGATCGTCGCAGGGGTGTCATGAATTCGAGCCCAGTACCACTAAAGACCCGTCGTGTAGGGGAACGATGCACTATAAATCTGTCAAAAGCTCAAACGTCCTCCCGTTAGTGTGGCGTGGCACTTAGGAGAGGGGGTGCCAGCTCAGGTGTCATCCTCGTCACTTGACCATGGTTCAAAATTATGAGGTGCGTCGCCAAAAGCCCTCGTGTAGCTTAACAGTGTGATGTTAATATTCATTCACTCACACATAACCTGAAATGGGCACAGTAGGCTTTGGCTCTCCTGGGCTGTTGAGCCACTGAGTTTAGTTTGTAATAACGCACATAAGGAAAGAAAATGCGCTTAATTTAAAAATACAAGTATAATAAAATACATTTTTTAATTTTGAAAAGCGCACTTTTTGAACAAACTGATTACTTGAGCATCTTTGCCCAATTATCAAATATGGAGCTGTATCTAAATTTTACAAGCAGAACAACAAGTACAAGCTTAATGTTGGTTTTGAATTCAATAGAGAACACGTGATTAAACTTATCATGTGACCGTCTTGAATTCAGTCCGTTAATAATAAGCAATTTTGGTACAATGGGACGTGCTGAGAAGGTTATTTTAGAAACATTCTAGTTTTCTAACTTTCAATCAATAATTTTTTTTAAAAAAAATGGCTTTTAACGTTTGAGAACAATTTTTTAAAGAATTTTACAGAATTAAAATTTTTAAAGGTAAACAGTAATTTTATTGAAGTTGATTTATTTAACCTTTTTCAGCTACTAATTTCTGACAAGGTCCACTAAATAAAATTAAGGCACCTCTCTCATAATTTTTAATCACGATTAGAGATGATGAGGTCAGTACCCCCGCGCTTCACCCTCGCACAAATTTAATCAAGTATCAACCTCTCTAAACCAGGCAAGTCAAACTCATAGGATATTATGGGCTTCACGATCTATTGTACATTAAGTTGGGGGCGTATAAGTTTTAATGTTAAAAAATTATGAAAATATCATTTTTAGAATGATTATATTATGTATTTATTAGACTCGACGTCAAGCTCAAGCTAACGTATATTATATATACATAGTCATTTTTTTATATTTCATGTTATCTTTTAAGGTATCCGACTACGTTCGGAACCGTGATTTTAAAAAAGCACATAAATGGATAATTTTCATGATATTTAGTGTCCATTAGGTTAGAATACATGCATAAAAGGGTTTTAAGGACATTATGACAAAAAAAATTATTTAAATACAATATTTTGGCAAAAAATTAACTTAGAATAACCTTTTTTCCAAATGTTCTCCTTTTGTAAAAAATGCTTCTATTGTATTAATATGTTGCCTGTATATAGCTCAAATCTCTGTACAGAGGCTCAACTATGATTTTTGAAAAATTCTAATTATTTTCAGAGTTACAACCGTTTGAAATAATTATCGGCGTATTTTCTTAAAATTTCTCCCTTCTGTTTTCGTAAAACATGGATAAAACGACTTCCAAGTTATGCGTTTCAAAAATTTTAGTTGAGCCTCTGTACAGAGGTCTGAGCTGAATACAGGCAAAATAGTAATACAATAGAAGCATTTTTTACAAAAAGAGAACATTTGGAAAAAATGTTATTCTAAGTTAATTTTTTGCCAAAATATTGTATTTAAATAAAATGTTTTTGTCATAATGTCCTTAAAACAATTTTATACATGTATTCTAATCTAAGTGATACTTAATATAAATATTATCCATTTACACGCTTTTGCAAAATCACGGTTCCGAACGTAGTCGGATACCTTAAACTTAAACTATAAATATTTTATACTTATTTATTTATAAAAAAATAAATTATAATAGAAAATATAGTTTATAATATTTCGTTTTAGACGATATTTGAAATCGTTTTCCACAAAGCACGTCATCAAAATGTGGTTAAACATATTGAGCTAATGTAATTTTTAAAATTGATGATAAATGTTGATCGGTTAATCCAGGACTTTTTGAATTTTTGTTATTTTTCGTTGAAAAAGTGTTGCTTACATAAATAAGTGTTTTCGAACATAGATACTGTATGCATAACAAACGATAACATTTTATGAAACCGGTCTAGAGATGAATATGCATAAAAATGTGGAATTCCAACTCCAATACATTTTTGATTCGGCAAAAAATCTCATTGGATTTCATTTAGCTCCGTTTGCAACTTTACATCAACAGTTTTAATATCGATAGACAGAAGTGAAGTAAAAAGACGAAAATATAATTCACAGCTTTTAAAATTAGCAATTCTTCAACCGAGTTCCATTTCTAACAATTTAATTTTTCGAGCATATTCTGTAAATTTTAATTTAGATGGTTTAGTTAATAGATATTGACAACTTTCAAAGTAAGACTAATTTGTGTTTGAAAGAGTCAATATTACCAAATAGCGTTATAGCAATTATTATTGTGTGGTAATACATCAGCCGGGTCGCGAGTTTGACACACCTGCTCTACACAAAGAGTCTTCAGTAGATGCAGGACTCGAACTCAATGTCGTGATCACTCGATTATCATAGGCGAAGCACGAATTAGTCACGAAAGATTACAACGAGAAAGATTCTATAACTTTAAATAGTATAAAAACAATTTAAAAAACATGTTGTGTGTCAATAGCATTTTATTTTTACTTGCCATACATTTTTCAGGTATCTGTGTCATAACTTGATACATTTTCAAATCTTTTTAGTACTTACAGTACTTCATATATATCTTTTTAACTCCCTGAGGTTTTCAGACATTTGGGACCACTAATCAATTTCTCACTGTAATCAATTTATTTCAGAGATTATGAGTTGATGGTCTGCCTTTCTCTTCTTCTCAGGGGATCGCTAAATTTTAACCTAGTTAGTTTTATGAATAGACAGAAATGGAGGGGGATGAAATTAAGGTATTTTAGACATGTGAACTTTAAAATGTTTTATTATATGTTTAGAATGCTTTATTACATGAAACGTATGTGTTACATTACACATTTTTAATTGTTTTTATTGTACAATCGGACCCCGATTTAACAAATTCACCGGGACCGATATTTTGTTGGTTAAATCGGGATTATTCGTTATATCGAGGTCCAAACAAAATACAAATTGTTTGCGCTTATCTTTTGGAAATTATATAATAAGCAACTGCACAAAAATATTCATAGTTGGAAATCACAGTTTTTTTTATTCAACAGCCAAAAATTTTATTAGTAAATTATTACGCACCAGTTAATTGGAAATTTTAAAATAATGACTGATGAATGTTTGGCAATATTTTTGGATTCCTGACTCGAAAGAGTTCTTTTTTTCGACTTAATGCAAAAAAGAAAATACTGCGGTCATTTACATTTTGCTGCATGAAGTATGTTTTTACAGTTTCCATAAACAATGTAAAGCATTAGAAAATGCAATGGTTTTGATATATATAAGAGTTTCATTATTAATTTCTGTAACAGAATCGCTATTCATCGGATCCGACAAATCAACAATTTCCTGAACTTCAGTTGCACAGATAGACAGTTCGTCATTTTATGTAACATATCCATTAAAATCCTCAAAATACCCCTTTCGTTGTAGAATGGGATGAAATAAGAAAGGTGTTTCCTGTCCTATTCAAAACTTACACGAAAGGTTGCATTCTTGTCTCACCTGCGCCTGTTTATTGTCTAATAATGGTACCTTTCCCGTCAAAATTTGCTACAGACAAGAAAAATATTTTTCTTTTCCGGACAAAAAGGATGTCATTAGAGAAAAAAAAATCCAATTTCTTCAAAAATGAATTAATAATAAAAATTCAGCTGCTGAAATAATTTATTAAACATTTTATACTTTTCTGAAGCCCCGTTCCTTTATAAATAATGTGTAAAAGATTCTAATTATTTAATTTTAATTTCAAAGAGATATGTATTTGAATATTGTTTATATTTCCAGCCCTCTAGAGAAAGTTAGCACTCCTGAGACCCCTTAAATCACAAAATTCGTTAAATAGCGGTTCATTAAATCGGGGTTGGACTATATATATATATATATATATATAGAGAGAGAGAGAGAGAGAGAGAGAGAGATGTTCTTATGTGTGTGTGAAAGACTATGCCTATGTAAACCTTCTCTCATAATTAATTTATCTAAACTGCATGTAAAATTATCAAAAGTAAATTAAAGATCGATTACTAATATGTAAAAGGGATGATTTTTTAAATTTTAATTCAAAATGAATTAATTGACTCTTTCGAAAGTTTTGAAATTAAATCTTGATTACTACAGAGTGAAATTAGTTCTTCCTTTTCAACCAAAGTTAATTCATGTACAGATATATCCGTTATCCCAAATGGAACATGAACCCAATCAAATTTTTTTTATTCCTAAATCTGGGAAATAATGTAAGTACTTAATAATAAGTACTGTATATAATTAAGAATTTTTAAAAAATTTGGCAGCACACAAAAGTGCCGCGGCACAGTGGTAGAGAATCAATGTGACGACAAGTGAATGTGGATCATTACAACTCAGTTACTACGGGCACAAATTTTGGGATATTAATTTTCGTTTTAACAGTAAAAACACCTATAAGAAATTTTTCAATGATTTTTCTATACCTTTCATCCAAATTAGATTTTCACACAGGAAACAACCTAGTACATTTTTTTTTTTTGCATGGATGAGTTAACTTACCAGATGCCCTAGGTGTTCGGTGATCTTCATCCAACACATTGACTTCGTTGGTCACAGTCAATGTTCGACTAGGATCGAAATTAGACGCAGTTGACGCAGATCGCTTTTTTCTGCCGTAAGACATTCCCAAATAATCTCCGCAATCAGCCTGTAAAAACAAAAATACTTAAATAGATTCCAAACGTAATTATCTGAGTTCGGAGAATCCGATGTAAAAATAAATTAATTTCAATACATACAGGGCGGACCCGAATTCATGGTACAAACTTTAAGGGTAGGTTACAGGACATTGTAATAAGCATTTATTGTATAAGAATATATGGGCGCAAGAGACGCGGTGAGGCACAAACACAAAAAATAAGAGACGAAAGGAAAGGCAAAGTGTTTATTGAAAGTATCATTGACAAGTGTACTGTTTACATTAACTGTTCATAACTGTTCAGCACATGAGCTATGAAGTCCAGCCGAAGGGCACATTGCTGCACCACCTACTGGCAGTCGGAGAAGATAGTTTGCCGGATTCAAAGCTTGAACTCGCTAAAAATGGAAGAGGAGTAAGCGACTTTCATCTAACATTCTACAAACTGTCTGATGACTCACACTTCCGTGATGAGTAAGAGCTCTGTACTTGACTCTAATCTATCAACCATAACGTTCAAGATGCTTTCTGAGGCCGCGGTAGCCGAGTAGTATAGGTATCGGATCGTGGCTTTCCTTGCCACGAGTTCGAGCCCAGTACCACTAAAGACCCGCCGTGTAGGGCAGCGATGCACGTTAAATCTGTCGAGAGCTGAAACGTCCTCCCGTTGGTGTGGTGGGGTAGTTAGGAGAGAAGGGGGTGCCAGCTCAGGTGTCGTCCACGTCACTTGACCATGGTTCAAAATTACGTGGTCCGTCGCCAAAAGCCCTCGTGTAGCTGAACAGTGCGACGTTCATATACAATCAATCAATCAAGATGCTTTCTTCCAGGCTTGGACTGCGTACAGCTTTTCGTTGACCAGTACCATGTCTGGTGACGGGGAACGAACGTGTTTCATGAAGTTGACGATGCAACTGCTGAAAAATTCTATGATCCGTCGATCAAGAAACTGTGCGTGATACATTCGTAGCGTAGCTCTGCCGTTACCATTTGCACGGCCGTACATGAACGAACATGAACGTCACGAATTCGGGACAACCCAGTATATCGAATTCAGAGCTTATATGTTGAGGGAGGTAATGAATTTGAATTTCAAGATAGAAAATGTATGATTAAACATAGAGATCTCAAGCTTTCTGTAGATAGTTTATGCAAAGATTTTTGTGATTCTGTGTGTTGATAAGGTTCTTGCAAGTTGTGTGCATTTATTTGCAAATATTATTATAGCAAACTGCTAAGGATACATATTTTTTAAGTAATAATGCATTCCGAAAATCACAATATAGAAATAGAGAAAGTAATAATCATCTTTTAGCACAAAATAAAAAACCGGGTATTCAGTTGAGACAAATATTAAATGTCCTCACATTTTTAAACGTCTAAATTTCCCTAAAGTTCTGTTAAATTTCGTAGCATTATAAGGTTATACCATGCATATAACGAAATTTGGAAAAATCTTACGACCGATTCTTCAAAGTATCATTGATAATTTTGTGTCAGCATACAGCTATAATTAAAAAATAGTTTAGAAATTATTGAAGTTATGAAATACAAGATAATTTCTTATTTACATCTTTATAATTCCTTAGAAGATGATGATATAGTTGAAGTTTTTAGACTGATATATGATAAATATCAATCGTATAACTCCTTGAAAAAATGGAATTTAAAAAATTAAAATACCCTTTTGGAACAGCAATTTGCATGTAGCAATGTATAGAAATGTATTGAATATTTTACTTTGAAATAATAACTTAACCAAACACAAAACTCTAATATCAAATATTTAAAGACATTCTTTACACCTACAACTGCAAAATCTTTATTTACAATCACAATCACGACAATCTTCAAGATTCAAATTCAGATCCTTTTAAATGGCTAACCTAATCTACACGTATATTTGTTCCTTCGCAAGGCGAAATTCTCAAATCAATCAAGCAATACATATAATAGGTTTTCCTAGAAGTTAATTTGAAAACGCCTAGAAAACCCGCTATACAGCGACTTTACAATCATTTCTAAATTTTCATTTCTTTGAATTTCGCTGATTACAACTTCTTGAAAACCCTTTCCTTATAAATCTATAATATTCTATCAACTTTAAATTAAGAAATTTCTCATTCATTTGTAGTAAAGATTTTTTCTAATTGTACACTTTTTCTGTCTGGTTACAGTTTTGACTGGAGTTTTCCTTATAAACCTACTTAGTCTCGAAGAGGGGGAAGGTTATTTGGTCCTAAGTCCGAAATTGCTCTTTAACTTTCTAGGCTTCATTTTTAATTTGAATTTCCATTTCGTTGAAGCTTTATATATTTTATCTTTTGTTATTTTTTCATTCTTTTAAACGTATTCTATTTACATTGTAAATGTATTAATAATTTTATAATACATTTATTTATAATATAATGTATTTATTATTATCCCTTTATATATATGTAAAATTTTTTCCCGAGCTTTAACAATATCACCCTTTTGATGTAAGAAAATATTCTGAAATTACCAAAAAACCAATGTCTTTTTTTTTCTAACAACATTACGATTTCTTTTAGAATACGGTTTTTATATTCCTTTAAATGAAAAAATATTATACGCACAGAAACAATTTTTGTACAATTCCCTTTTAGATACAGAAAATAAACAGAGCGGAACAAAAATCATATGTAATAAGAAATGAGTCCCTTCCCCCCTTTATATTACATAATAGATTTTATTAGACGAAAATAGTAACAGATTTAACGAAGTATGAACTCTTTTCTGTCATTTCAGTAAGTATCTCCGTGATAAATTCATTTAATCAAAGAGGAATCTAGTTAAAATGAAATGTAATTGTACGTCATGTTCGGTCATTTATATCTTAGTATTGAAATAATAGGAAAATCTGAGGAGTCGAATTTGCTATTAATTTGTAATGAGCAGACTTCCAAATATCTGTAATGATTTATTTGTATTATTATGCTTTTTATGTAAGTGTTTTCATATCGAATGCAGGCGCTGCAGCTCCTTGTAAAAGAAGGCACTAATAAAAATTCTATATTTGACAATAAGTATACAATATTTATAAAATCATACAGTTAAATCACATGAAAAAATTACTTAAGAAAAAAGTTAAAGCTGTGAATTTTTAAAATTATAATTTGGTGAATAGGATTTAATAGTTTTTGAATCTAATTAATTGCATCATTTCTAATGAACTATATTCCATCCTCCAATAACATCTAGTTTCTTTCATAATTGTAGGGACCATGATAGCCAACTCGCGAAATCTAGTGGAACTGAGCTCTAGAAAGGCTGATGCATGTTAAACCTGTCGAGGTTCAAGGTCCTCCCATAAGCGTGGTGTGGAAATTTGGAGATGGAGGTGCCAATATCATCCTCGTTACTAGACTGTGATTCATAATTACGAGGTTCATCAACAACAGACCTCGTATTCCTACAGAAGGCGACGTAAGTTGAATAAATTCTTTCCTAATTGAAATAACTACACACACTGGCCAATGAATTAGAAACCTAAGATCAATATTTTATTGGACAGCCTTTTTCAAGGATAACTGATCAGATTCTTTGAGCATCGAGTATAAATGCTTTTGGAGAGCATTTACGTCCTGAGAGTACCATGAATTGGCTATACAGAGTTTTAGATCTTGTATTTGAAGAGGAGAATGCTATCGGATGTGTCTTTCCATCTTATCCAATATATTATAAGGGAACCAGGGAAGGTATCGGAAGTCAGACTGATATTCAGCGAATCCATTTTGAATACTTCTGGCACGATGTATAGTTGCATTATTGTCCATAAACTATCCGTCGCTATCAGGGTAAAAATGCAACATGCACTTGTTCTGCCAGTATATCTAGGTATCTCATAGCTGTTTGTTTACCCGCGAGAAACTCCAGAGAACCACTTCCATGTCAGCAGAACATGCTCCATATCATGATACTCCAATCAGATCACAGTGCGAGTAAGGCAAGATGGATTAATGACTTCGCGGGGTTCTTGTCAAATTCTCGAGTCAACGTGTTCTAGTTATAAAATAATGTATGTTTAGTATTACTTGTGTGTTTTAAATTAGAAAATGTCTTTAAAATTCGTTAATTTTATTATAAAATTATTTTGTTAATATTTAAAATACTATGTATTCTTCGACATTTTTTTCCCCCTTGTTTTCTAGCAGTTTTTCTTTCTTTCTTTTTTTCTTGATGGGTAAGATATATATAATAAACATATACTAATTTAATAAAGGTGTGAATAGTTACCGTAAAATCCGGCGTATAAAGCGCACCTATACTTTCAAGCT
>BMAV01016957.1:0-105301 GCA_019973955.1 Trichonephila inaurata madagascariensis | reverse complement strand
GGATGTTTGATATTGGCGAAAGCTCCATAAGGAAGCGGAAAAAAAAAATGAAATGACAATAATTAGCATGCCAAAGAAGAAATGTGCTTTACGTAAAGGAGTAACGAAATGGCCTATTCTAGAAGAAAGTGTTGCGAACTGGGTCCTAGAAAATCGCCTAAATGGATTAATTGTAACACAAGAAACAGTGTACGTTTATTCGCCTTAAAATGGTCAAAAAAGAATGCCTTTTCATGTTATCCAACAATGAAAGTTCATAGTTATTTCTTTTAAATAAACAGTATTTCGATATATAAGTCTAAAGTTTTTTAATACTCATTTTTTAAAGCTCTCATTTTTATACTCGGCGTATAACGCGCACCCTTAAATTTCGATCTTATTTTTTGTGTTAAAAGTGCGCGTTATATGCCGGATTTTACGGTACATAACTTTTTAATACATAGAGCTTATGAGTTTAAAATTTGTTTTATGTGGTTGATAAAGTATATTAAAAGATGAACCACTATATAAAGAATTTTCCATGTAACGAACTTTTTTTCCGGGATTTAGCGACTTCGTTATATAGAGGTCTGACTGTGGTTATGTTTGTCTGATCTAAACGAAAACTCTAATATGCAGGTTTACAACAATGTCGAGTGATTCAGGAATTCTTGGACGCACACCTGAAAGTATCCTTTCATATTCCATGTCGGACACATCTCTCGACAAGGCGAAAGCATCGACTTTTTTCTATTTATCATCGCGTTACGTTCTTTAAATAGATAGGGCGCCCATAATCACTCCAGGCAGACATTTTCTCCGCGCTTCACTTCGAAAACCTCATTATCTAACCACGCTCGCCAGGTAGGGGGCACTTTTATTATTATTCCCCCCCCCTGCTCACTCCAAGTGAAATGATTGGCCCTCTGCCAATACCATCCAATCAAACTCTTCGCCTACTGCACACACTGCCGCTGTACGCACAGAGGACTGATTCTCTCTGTGGAACCTTAAAATAATATACCTTCGATTAAAAACGTCAGATGAAAAGAAATTCTATTTTAATAATACTCAGATTTGAGGATAAAATAAAAACCAAATCCCTCTTCATTTTTTTTTTTGAAAGAAAATATTTAAATTACTTCTCAGATTTGAATCTTGTATAAAGCGGCGTTTACGAACATTTTATCATCTGCTATGTATATTTTTAGCTAGTTTAAATTTTTTTCTTCTCCCTTTCTTTTTCAATTCTTACTATTATATATATATATATATATTTATAATTCACAATTTCTCCCTCTCTCTCTCTCTCTATGTATATATATACATACATATCTTATTCAATTTTTGAATCGTTAATAAAATACTTTCTATTCATCCATTCAAGTTCAAATACATTCTTAAAAAATTGTAGTGGAGGAAATTTGATGCTAATACAGTTTTTTCTAATTTTAATTCATTAGTTAAATTTAATTAATGAATAATAGCAACCAACCAAAATAATTCCATGTATAAAAAGGAAAATTGCGTGTTGTGTCCCTGTAACGCAAAGGATATCACGTTGGACTTCCATTCCAAAGGTCGTGGGTTCGAATCCTACCTGAGATGGCCTAATTTTTGAGAATATGATTGATAAATAAATATAATAACAAACAAAAATAATAGTCTAACATCTCATATATAGAAAGGAAAATCACTGTCTATTTTGCCATTTAACATTGTGATTCTGTCATACGTATATACATATTTATAGTAATTGTAATTATTTAATAAAAAGTAACTAAAATAAAATGTTCTCTGTTGACCTAAGTAGGAATTAACTTTATATATATATATATATATATATATATGTATTACAGAAACAGTATGGAAGAAAATCTTAGGTTCGAGTTTTATAATGAACTAAGGAAAATACACTTAAATGAACAATTTAAATGCTGCATATGATACTGCTCTTAGTAGATATTTAAATTTATGGTTTAGATATTAAGTATTTACTTCAATTTGCAGCTTCGTAATGAAAATAATTTGTATTTATTTTAAATTATTGTATTCATTAGGACATTAAAGTTTTACTCTTAAAATAATCTGTAATTGGGGAATAAAAATATATAACTTCTAGATAAGCTCAGTTGCAAGAGCCTTTTGTCAGTATTTGCTTATTTAGCAAATGCGTATCGATAATTCTAATTTTTTTTCCAATCTCCTTTAAAAAAAATCCTCTGTTTCTCTAATGAAATCAACCAGAAGCATTTTTATATTACTGTTATTTATATTGCGATATAAAATTAACATTAAATTACATAAGTTCCTTAAATTACGTAATTCTACTGCATTGTGCAACAACAGATATAGTGATACTACCCACATGGCTCCGCGTTGTACTTGCTTTTTCGAGGGTACAACTTTTTGCCCATGGAAATTTTTTGTTCCCATTTCGATGTCAGTACTTCATAATGTGTGTGTGTTTCAATATTAATGCCATCAAAATTCCCTTTTTTGAAATTTCTTACACTCTTCTACCCGGTCGTATTGGTTTGCTTCCCCTCGGTTTAGCCCAGCGTTGCACGGGCTTTTTTCCAGTGTTTCACTTTATCCGCATAGAAAAATTTCCTCCTTCTCTCTCGAAGCCAACACTTCTGTGTGTGTGTGTAAGCGCGATATGAATGATTTCAATATTTATATGATTAAAATTATCTTTTTCGGAATTTCTTCCACTTCTCTTCGAAACCCTTTTTTAACACTCTTTTATAAGCTTCACTTGTATGTAACGGAATTTTTGAACTCAATTTTTATTAAAAGGTCAGATTAATTCGGAATTTTGCTCACTTGTTCAGAACTGATGACAATACAATAATTTAATAACTTTGTACTATTGTCCTGATCAGAATCTTCAGGATCGGGACATTTCCCATTTTCGGATTCCATCCCGCATCTGGTAACTAATTCCAGATCCCATTTCCAGATTTAGCGATTAATTCCAGATTTAGAGACTAAAATATTAAGTTATATAACTTGGTTCAATTAATTCTTTAGCTTTTTTTAAAACTGCAATTTATTATTTCTCTCACACACAAGCGTTTAAAATTTAATGAAATTTTTAACCAATAATTTTTAATGAGAATAATAATAAAGACATTTTGATCTAAATGAGATATATGAGTTATATTAACGTCGCAGTATAAAGCAACATAAAGACTTTTGGCGACGGATCTCGTAATTATGAGCCCAATCAAGTGAAGAGGGTGAAACCTAAGTTGTCCAAACTATCACGTGAACACGAGGACTTTAAGCTCTATAGACTTAATGTGTGTATCATTCCCCTCTACACGGTGGATCTTCAATGGCACTAGGACTCGAACTCACGACAAGCTGTTTACGAGTTTGGGACCATAATCATTTGGCTACCATGGCCACATATTATACATAAACATTTCTCATTATTCAAGAATTAATTTTTTTTTATCTATAGTCACTATCTAAATTTTGAAAGATACTGCGAAGTAATTAATTTTCTAAGTAAAGCAACAATTAATGTTCATCGTTTCTTTTTATGTGTAAAAATCATTCTTTCTTAAGATATCCGACTACCCTAAAATCATGATTTTTTAAAAAAAAATGGACAATTTTTTTATGATTTTATTTTATTGATCATCTTATTAGCTTTATAAAAATACCAAGCGTTTTATTTTCTATTCATTAGAACAAAAACTACAAGTGTTTTAGTAAAAGCAGATTGCCATAACTTTACATATGATGTCAAACTTTAAAATGCGTTTGACTCGAAATGTGTTTTTTTTTTCGAAAAGTTCAAATGGGGACAGCGATTGCTCAAAATGTTTTTAAAATAATTTGCTGAAATTTTGTGTGTATGTTCTGTGTAACAGTATAGAAGTGTTTTAATTTTCAGATTTATCAATCAGCATTTTATTACAAAATTTATGGTTCTTTATATGAGGATAATCACTGCTTTTTTAAGCAATTTCATATAATAGCTAAGATAAAGGGTTCTTATTTTTGTAAAAATTAAAATACCTCTTATCCTGAAGGTCATTTCAAAAAGAAATAGTAAAGTAATACATCAAAATTGAAAAATTGAGAATTGGTTCATTTATTATTAGTACAGAGCGGGTTCCGTTTATGTAATTTTTTGTCAATTTTTACTCATTTTTTTTTTCCATTTTAGTAGTAATAATTTATTTTTCTCTTCTTAATTTTAGCCTTTTTTTTCCTTAAAATGTACTAAATAAATCTAAAAACCACAAAAAAATCTCCATATTTACATTTTTTTTTTTTTAAAGAAAAAGTTGCAAGTAGTCAGATAGATACCTTAAGCATACATGCAAAAACACACTAGAATGTTTTTAATTTGAAGATGGTCCCCTTTCCCGAGCCAAAAGAAACGACTGGCTAAGTCTGAAATATGAAGAGAGGGTCACAAACCACGGAGTCATTCACTGTTTCCAAGAATAATGAAATAGTTCCTAATGGTCAATCAGAGTCATTAGAATCGCTTTTTGCTCCAACTTGTTTCTATGCGGGAATGAGCATAGAGCACATGGATCCATATCATCAAATCTGTACATTGGGCTTAAAAATATTAATTTTTTCGCAAGAAAAAAAAAGATATATTTAGGTTACAAAAATTTGCTATTCCCAAGGTATATTTGAAAATTGAAATCCTTCTTCGGGGGTAAAATCCTTTTATCTCGAAATCTGGTATTTTTATTAAGCTCTTTAAGTTATTTAAGTAACTCTAATGTAGCCTTGTTTGTATTGACGTTGCAATAAAGAAATAAAGCATGCATTGGCAATTGACGTAGTTTGTATTTGTCCACACACGCACTATAAAAAGAGCAAAAAATAACAAAATCACACAAATCAAGCTTTTTTTTTTAAAAAAAATTCTATGACATATGAATAGTTAAAAGCTCAGTTTAAAGATGTAGCAACCCTTATTCTTCCATTCAACTACATTTTATAAAATTAAACCTATACACATACGTATGAAACCTGTACACATATATATGAAACCTATACACATATATATGAAACCTATACACATATACAGTAAGATCCCGCTTAACGCTGTTTCGGTTTAGCGCTCTTTTATTTCAACCCGGGGATTCCCCGAAATTGCTCGCAGCGTTACGGGGATTCCCCGAAATTGTAGGTTTCAAAATATGTACATAATATATCCGAAACAGTGCAGTTGTGTTTCTTGTTTAGTGCAGTGCTGTACGGACGCATTTTTATCATTTGAAACATTTGTTGACATTATTGTAAGTATAAATTTATATAACACTATAACGATTAATACAGTGACAAATAGTATGATCTTTAGTTTTTATCATGGGTGATAATGAAAAACATGAAAAGAAAGCAACTAGAAAAAGCATTTCACTGGAAACTAAAATGCAAGTGATTAGAAGATTAGATTCTGGTGAACGTCCATCTCAAATTAGTGCTGCATTGAATTTTGCAACTTCAACAGGATGCCTTCTTGACAAAAAGGCAGAAAATTGGAAACACAGAATAGACTGAATGATCTAACTGTTTTATAATGATCTTATTTGTTTTTATATGTATATATTCGTTTATATTGTTTTTATTTTTGTAAGAAATAAATGTTTGGTTTTATTTTTATTAAAAAAACATAATTATTAAATTTAATACCTAACCAATTTTCTATCCATCTTCCCCTAACCCCATTATTTACCTGTTAAGATAGCCTCGTTTAGCGCTGTTTCGCATTACGCTCTACTTTGATGGAACGTATCCCCCGCGTTAAGCGGAGTCTTACTGTATATGAAACCTATATATATGAAACCTATACACATATATATGAAATCTATACACATATATATGTGACTACTATATAAATATACATGAAGTATTGCAAATAATTCAGGGCTCTTAGGATAAATATTTAAAAAGCTCAATAATAAATTAATTGAACACTGAGGAGTTTAATTAAATAATTTCAGAGTTTAATTTGTGAATAAAATATTACGATCAAAAAAGCACAGTAATCAAAAGATTTATATATAATACATTTCTAAAAATATTTAAATCATTGCAACATAAGAAACAAGTTTACTTTAATATCTAAGCAAACATTTTAAAAATCACCATAATATACATACATAATATACCATGCTTTTGTTTTACATGATTTTCCGTTGAAAAACAATGTAAGCATAAAAAAGTTGTTACTAAATAGTTTAATTCTTATAAAAGGTATTTAAAAAACTTTAAGTGACCTATATTTTAGCATGGCAATGAAAATTAGATAAATCAAATTATTTTTTTCCCAATGGGCTGCATTTTAGCAACTAATCTCTTTTAGACACGGAAAATCTCTTAATGTGAGAGCCATTTCATAGTGGCACCATCTTGCAGCGGCCTCGAAACGAAACTTGGACGCTTGAATTAATTAATTCAAACTCTAGTTGGATGCCAAATATTGCCATGATTTAATTTTGCCGAAAATTTATTAAAATCAATTTATATTATAAATTAAATTATGTATTGAGAGAGAGAGAGAATATTTTAACTTCAGTCTTTTTTTTAACCATTTTTGCTGCCGTGTTAAAACAAAGAATATAAAAAGTGTTTGTGCAGCTAAAATGTCGATAGTAATAAATCTGTTTTGACCTATTCAGCCAGTGGATCCATCTCTGAGACATACTCTGAGTTAAAAGTAGCATTGTGCATGAACAAACATCATTGATATATTTATTCATTTGAAATGTGCCTTCAGTCGTTAGATTGGCTGGTGAGTGTAAGTAAAAGTGGAGTGAAAATTTATTCAAATATTTTTTATTACTATTCACTATATTTAATAGACACAGAAATATTCAATTTTACTATTCGTTTTACAATATTCGTTTTAACCGAGCATAATGGATAATTTTCATGATTTTTAGTGTCACTTAGATTAGAATACATGTATAAAATTGTTTTAAGGACATTTTGATGAAAAAAATTATTTAAGCACAATTTTTCGGCAAAAAATTAACTTAGAATAACCGTTTTTCAAAACGTTTTCCTTTTGTGAAAAATGCTTCTATTATAATAATATTTTGCCTCTATATAGCTCAGACCTCTGTACAGAGGCTCAACTATGATTTTTGAAAAATTCGCATTATTTTCAGAGTTACCACCCATTGAAGTAATTATCGGCGTTTTTTTCTTAAAATTTCTCTCCTTTGTTGTAATTGTAATAAAATGTGGAGAAATCCACTTCTAAGTTATATATTTCAAAAATTCTAGTTGAGCCTCTGTACAGAGGTCTGAGCTATATACAGGCAAAATATTATCATAACAGAAGCAGTTTTCACAAAAAGAGAACATTTTGAAAATTGTTCATTCTATGTTCATTTTTTGTCAAAATATTGTACTTAAATAATTTTTTATTGTAATACTATTCTTAAAACAATTTTATATACATTTTCTAATCTAAGTGACACTAAATATCATTAATATTATCCATTTATACGCTTTTGCAAAATCACGGTTCTGAACGTAGTCGGATACCTTAACAGTTTAGGGCAGCGGTCTCCAACCCCCGATCCGCGGACCGGTACTGGTCTGTGCATCAAATACTACCGGTCCACACAAGAAACAAATTATTTCCATTTTATTTACTGAGGTATATTTTTTTGGGGGTTCGGCTTCTTTTCTTATGAAAATCACTTTATATTCCTTGTTAAATCCCTTTATATTCATTTTTGATGTAACTATATGTTATTCTGAAGACACGTTTAAATACTATTAAAATAAAATTATTAAATCAGAATTATCTAAAATATAAACAATCAACGTCCTCCTCCTCAGCGGGCAGTGGTAAAATTATCCAACGTTGACCGCTCTGCGGCAATGAAAAGGTTGGGGAACACTGGTTTAGGGTACTGTAATCATTCCAGATTATTCGTATAAATCCATATATTTATTAGCTTGCAAAAAAAATTTTTTTAAAAAAAAAACTCTTCCATATATTTCCCCTAAATTGTTTTTTTAAACACATTGCCTTTTTTAAATAAACTTAAAGAACTTTTTTTTAAATAATAGTGACATTTATTTAAATAGATGGTGACATTATTTTTTAAAAAAATAATTTTCTGTCAACAGCAATCTGAGAATGAGAAACAGGTACTTCAACGGTTTTTTTTATAGTCCTTTCAACGCAGAGGAAAAAATGTCTCATACCCACAAGGCAGGAATAAAGCACGATACAATACGTATGATAATGTTTTATCACAGCAGAAAACGTTGGAGTAGGTGGGGATGTTTGTGAATAAGAGCTGCATTTCACACAAATGTATCGCAGTGCCGTAGGTAAGGGAGAGAGAAAAAAAGAAATGTCGAAGGTAATAGACACCTACGAACATCATGACGACTGGAAAATATATTTTCGGCTCAAATGAACCTATGATCATCTAAAATAAATTATTTTCACAACATAAGCTTTAATTTACATATTTATCTCCAACAGTAGACTTTTAACGATCTCTAAATCGTATTTTTCGATGATCGTAGACAGATTATAACTGAATGCTTGATGCATTTAGATATTTCTCATAAATTATTTTCAAACCATTAACTTAATTTTAAGAATAAGTAATTAATAGTTGTCAGACTTTGCTTAAGGCGTACCAAACATTTTAAGCAAAATAATATTTTTCTGAAAATAAATTCCTGAATGTGGTATGTGTATCATTAAGTTAATGCCATTGTGATAGCAATTGAAATGATATAAGTTCATTTTTGTTGAATTAATTTTTTGGAAATGCCTAATAAAAACGAGAAATGTTTTTAAATTTTAAAAATGTGATACTTCAGCTTTATGAATGTGTATTACTAAATTATATATATGAAGCATTAAGAAAATTTAAACAAATAAACAGTTATAACTTAAATTAATATCTTTATTCAAAGGCTGTATGATAAACGGACGAACAGAACTCAATATTTTCTAGAAAGGTTCGCTTACAGGAGATAATTTCTGTGATGAAGTTATCCTCCCCCATGCGCATCTGCTACGAAGTGCCGCTGACTCAGAATTTGTTTCTATGGATGCAATTCCGTGCTAGTCAGGAGCTTGTACATAAGGAAGATATCTGTAGAATGGATTGGCTATCTTTCTTCCCTGATTTAAATCCCACTGAACACGTGTGGGATGCTTTGACACGATATATCCAACTGGCATATAAACTCATTCAAAAGTAGGAACTCTCTCTTCAAGAAGTGTTGGCCTATCTAATGCTGAGTTTGAACAGATAGAGAATCTCAACTATTTCAGTTAAGAGAAATCGTATTGTTCACTAAAGGTCTTCCTCCCCCTCTCTCTTAGATGAAGCCCAGTGGCTGAGTGGTAGTGTATCGCGCTTCCACGCCACAGGTCTGGGGTTCAAATCCAGGGCTGGGCAAGGTCGACTCAGCCTTTCATCCCTTCATTGGGTCGATAAATGAGTACCAAACTTGCTTGGGAACTGAACATTGGGAATTTTCACGTTAGACTGATCACTTAACAGAAAACATTTGCACATGCGCCCCAACGCCTAAGGTCACATAAACTGAGACAGGCGCAGTAGGCCTTGGCCTACATGGACTGTTGCGCCATTGAGTTCAGTTCAGTTCTTTGTTAGATAGTGTTTTGTACCAACTCTTTTTCGTCAATGAAATGTTTTTCGATTTCGTTCCTTATTGTATGCATATACATCCCATTCTTTTTCTTTCTATCTTGCTTTTTCCTTTTTTTTTTGCCACTATACTTTCTCTAAACTTTAAATACTGGGCTCCATTAGCATGATTTTTATGTCTTCCTTTTGATTGATTGCGAAATTACAATGAAATCAGAAAAAATTCTTAAATTTTGCTCACTAGTATATTGAATAAAACCTAAAAAACCAGACACATGGCATAGAAATTCTAATAAAATCTTTAAAACATTTTTTTTTATGAAAAATTTTTAAGTTCGTCCTTTGGTTTGTTTCTGTCTATAACTATATTTTTAAAAGATAAGAGTGACAACATTTTTCATTATTTTCCTGATAATATATTCCAAATATTTTATTTAACATAAATCGTACCAACAACTGATTTTCTGAATAATTTCTGCACAAATCATCCGCGACGAAAAGAAAAAAAAATTAATTTAATGGTTTACATTTTTACTTCTATCGTATCACCAATAAATTACATTCGACTTATAGCTGAAGAGTTGAACGGAAAATGATTGACGGTATGATACATCCTGAACCATTGAAGTTTTTGTTTGTTACACTTTCTTTTTATTGCTAAAACTTTTAAAATACGTTTAGTTTTAAGCAACAACGAGAAAGTTCTTAGGAAATCTTCGAGAACTAAGATTAGGAAAGCGGGGGGCCCCCCCCCCCCCCAGAGAGTTTTCTCTTTCTCTTAGTCGAGCTCGCGGTCAGTCGGAACTAAGCACCCATTCCACTCAGATTAATTGTTTGTGGTGAATGCACCCTGCCTGCTCTCTGACAGTGAACTGACAGAGTGCAGCCACTTAGCGAGAGAGTAAGCTGTAAAACACAAGCAGACTGTTTGCACCCAGTGCATTTAACTCCTCGCCTTATGGCCGATCTGTTAGCTACAAATAGAAAGTGCAAAAGGGAGCCTAATATTTGGATCTTAGAAACAACACAAATGCATTAGCGTGCGTCGCTTGTAATTTAGGTTCTTAAAATATCCGAGTCTTCTCATGAAAAATGAAAATATTGAAATTCTAGATGTATCATGTGTATATTGAAACCGACTTCGAAAATTTAAAAAAAAAAAATCATGTTTCTGTTTATTAATGTTTTCCTTATATTAATGATTTTCTAATATTTTTTATCTATATTTTCCGTTAAAACACACAGAAGGAACTCTTAAGGTAATTATTTTATTTTACTTTTTTTATTAAAGTCTTACTTTGAAACGATTGGAGAGCTATTTGGCCTTGTAACTTTGAACCTTCATGAAGTGACGAGATTAATATCTATGTTGATCCCACCCTTCAAACTTCCACATTGCATCGTAGTTAGGATACGAACCTCAACAGAATTAGCGCGTATTATCTATCCCCTTTCACACGGAGGGTCTTCAGTTGCACCAGGACTCAACAACACCAGCCAAAAGTTCATGTACAAGGCCATGTACTACAGTGGTCTTTAAGTTATCATTTAAGCTTTAAGTCTGTAAGCTTCATCTAAATATACTATGTTAATGTTATAAGTATATCCTTCAAAATTAATGTCGAGCCTTCACTAATAATGGGAAGAATAGTTTTAGATTAACATAAATAAGTTAATTTAAGAGGATAAAAATATTATACTTTATCCATCATATAAATGTTTTGTACACACAATATATGGTATTTTATAAAACAACAAATTAATAATCTTTAAGGCTGTTTTCGCTTTATACACAATAGCGTAAACTTAACGCGGGCACATTTTCAAACAAAAAAAAAATGCTTCAATTTTTATAAAAATTTATGACATTGTAACTCATGCATTTGTTTATAATACAGCGTTTTTAAAATTTCAAAATATTTCATAAATAATTAGTTTTTCCTTTTAACATGTAAATAGATAGCTCATTTAGCATTACGGTATAGGAGAAAAAAATGCGAAGCACATTTTATAAAAGAAAAAAAAAATGTATCAACTCGGATAAAAATGAGTAGTATGATAAAATAAGTGATTCTCTACTGGATAGTGAAGCCAGAATATAATATTACAGTTTGAGTACTTCTATATCTGAAAAAATATTCCGAATTCGGGTCCTATTATTTAACATTAGCTGAAAACAGCCTTAATATTTAATACTAGCCGTTTTTCGTCCTCTTCGATGGGTATTTCGCAATGTTGTATCTAAATCATAGCAATAAGCTTTCAATTGTATTAAAAAAAATTCTTCTAGCTCTCACATCTCAAAAAGCGACATGGATTTCCAAAAGGGAAGCATGTTTATCTTTTATGGGCTCCGTCCCGAAGTATATTTATCTTATACCCGAAGCATATTTATTTGTTATATCCTTTAGGAGTCGAGTTCCGTAAAATACGTCTTTAATGGATATTTACTCCATAAAAGAAACATTCCAGCCAAATTTCAGGTCTAAAGGTCTAATAGTTCCGGAGATGTCACGATGAGTGAGTGTGAGTAGCTTTCTTTCTATATTTACATATATAGATTAGTTTTTAATTCAATGAGATGGGAGCTCATCGTAAAGGAAAGTAGTGTGGTGACCCATGCTCATCGATATGTTCTACGGAGAATGATTGAAAGCCGTATATATCCTTTCGATATATCACAAAATACAATTAAGAACATTAATTTTATCAAAATAAGTACAATAAAAAGTAACAAATTGATTATTATCATTCAACCCCTTAACTGGTTTTCCGGTACACCGTATGGGCTACCGAAAGCTGGCCACAAAGAATTTGCCCGTACGCTGTATGGCAGCGTTTCTCAAACTGTGGGGCGCGCTCCCTAGGGGGCCGTGATAACTCTACAAGGGGGGCGCGAGCATATTGAAAAGTCGAAAACAAAAGATTAGTTAAAAAAATTATTATTTTACTGAAAGTAAATTAATAATATTGACATAATAAAAAATAAAATACGCATTAACACTGATATAATATACTTATATAAATGCAGCAGTACTGCACAATATCTTTGATAATTAATTTAACAATACTAAGTTAAGAACAAGTTTTATAATTACCAGTGACCGCATGGGCTTGTGTGCCATATATAAAATTAGACAAAAAAAAAATTAACACATATCTTCCGGCTAAAAGTAAAGATTTGCTCCCCAATGCCACCGTTTTCCACGTAGATGCGCGTTTGTGATATATTGAGGGCTGGGTGGGTAGATGAAAAGGAGTAAATAAACAAATCTCTGAAATAAATCCTTCGCAAACACTGTCAAGGTCCTTCTGTTGCATTCGAAATCCTTCGGAATAATTTTATGAATAGTAGTGCACAGAGAAAAGGTCGTACTTTGGAAAGAAGTATATATACATCCGGGGCAATTAACACTTTGGCTGCCCGAAACTTTTATATACGCCGGTGGCACTTAAGAGGTTGAAGTCGTATTGTAGTTTTACATCAAAGTATAATATTATTGAATTCGATACATTGTTATTGCATTGAGGGGGGTGCCATGAAAATTATGATTGAATATTGGGTCGCAAATATTGAAAGTTTGAGAAGCACTGCTGTATGGGCACTGATGTTTTTTTTTTCTTTCTTTCTTGGATTTAAACATATTTTTAATTCTTATAGAGAGCTTATTAGTGCTAGCGTTTTTAAAAGATGCAGTTTGTCTAGGGCACTGAAATACTTTTCATCCAGAATTTTCTTTTATGTGAAAGGTGTGGGAACTTTTCATTGAAGGCAGGAATTTAGATTTTTGAAAATATTCGTTAAAGAACAGGGATTGGCAAGGCAATGTGCAATTTGTTGCTTCAGAAGAAATGAAAATGGAAAGATAATCCAAAATATTTGAAGTTACCTCTCTGCCATTGCAATGTATGACTTAGTATTACACCATGCTTCAAATCGTGTGTGCACATATATATGAACACACACACAAAATTCTCAACCGTTTAAAAAAGAGATGCGAACATGAATTTTTTTTTTTTTTTTTTTTTTTTTTTTTGTAAGTATGAGAGAAATTCTTTAAAGAAATATGGAACATTTTTCATAGCATGCAGAGTATACTTATAAAAAGCAAACGTTTAGGGATTTTGTGTTCCCCAATTATAAAATAAAAAATAGTGTGAAAATACAATTATTAATTTTAAAATTAAAAATTATAGTAAAATTCTTCCATTTTTGCATTCGGCTAAGTATTATACTTAGTTATATGCAATAAAAAAATGTGATTTTTTTGGAACATTTTGGGCAAAAAATTGACCTCTCTTAAGGGGTTAATCTAACAAACTTAGTAATATTCTAAATATGTCGAGAGCTAAGAGGAACAAAAGGAAACGTCATATCAAATCTAAATCATAATTAGAAATTCATTTGTTAGTTCAAGAAGTAGTTTATATATATATATTTAAAATATTAAAAAACCTACTTGACGGTAGTTTCAGATTTATTGTAATAACTCACCCATGGACAATCATGCTGGCAAACGATAACGTTGCAGCTGAACCTCACTTTTGAACCATCTAAAAACCTAAACATTCGGAAAGGGATGTAGAGATAGTAGTCACCAGTGGTCCGGCTCTGATCATCTACATATACTTTGTCGGAGACAGAAAGGTCCACAGGACAACTAAGGGAGAAAAAAAAAACCAAATAATTATTATTTTTATTTCTAATTTTATATAAATAAGATTTAAAAAAATAAATACAATAGTAAAAGAAAAGTTTGATTAAAGGAATTCAATTTTAAAAATAGAGACAGAAAAGTACAGGAGTTTCATAATAAAACTTCTAAATTAGGCACCGTCTATTTTCATTCCGTTTATTACAGCACATCTTTCTTTTAAAATTAATTCGTAAATTCATTAATTAAATAACTATTTTCTTAATTTCGTTTATCTGTAACAGCTTAAGAATTTTAGAACTAAACTCATACAAAAGCCAATCGAAGATTATGAGCGGAAACCAATTTTTAAATATTAGCCATTTAAATAGTACTTTGTCAAATAAGTATTAAGAAGTGTTGGAAAGCTAAAATCATATTTTTTTGACAATTTGAGATTTTTACATTTTCAAATTGTACAGATTTTGACCTTTCTAAAAATACCTTTTTTAACCTCTAGGGTAATTAGAAACTCTTAAAACCTATTTTTAAATAATCGTTGAAACTGGACTACGCCCATTTGAATGGCGAAAAATATAAACGAAGTACTTCGTTTTTGCTTAAAAGTTGAACGTCTGATATAAACCAAAATATGTATCTTTTATTGTAAATTGAGTCTTCTATTTTTTTATTTCCTAGCCGATTAGAAGTCTCATTGTGTACATTAAAATCAATTTATCTCAAAATGTAAATTTTGATGTTCGATGTACCTTTTCTGAGAAACTACTGTTCGTAGGTATGTAAATTTTTTATAATATATTTTATAATGATGGCAAATATATACTGAAATGAGCTTTTTGTCAAAAACTCAAAAAAAAATTTTTTACAATTTTTTTGTGGAAAATGGGTTAAATTTCATAATGTTTGATAAAATATTTTATAAATTACTAAAAAATTCAAAATTAGCTAAAAGCTCAATTCAGTATAACGAGAAAAGTGTACTTTGATCATATGAAAAATTTCAAGGAGGTACATATAACAGATTTTGAGAAAAGATACATCGAAAACAACCAATTTAACATTGTCAGTATATATAGAGAGAGAAGTTTCCCAACCCCCCTTAAAAATTTTTACATCAGAAAGTTTTGAATACAATTTTTATCAATATCAACATAAATGAATTAAATAAATGTTGGAATTATTGAATTTCTACAATAAATATATAACGGCTCATCATCAATTCTTGCTTACAAATAGAAGTCTTTCCATTTGTGAGCTTTGTTGCTGAAGTTATTGCAAGAGAAATGTAATGCCAGGTGCAACAGATGTTTAGTGGACATTACAATTGAACCGCCTTACTTTCTTACCAAAGAACAACAAAGGTATCTTTCAAGAATGGACAGTAGAATAGTTTTCCGATAAATGTCAGAAAAGGTATAGATTTCACTTGATGTCTTTAGAGTTCCCCGAGAAAGAAAAAGCGAGCTGATTGTCTGAAAAATCTTAATGATTAAATATTTATCAAAAACCCATCTAAGCGAAAGATATATTTGCGCACTCAATTTATTATTGACAGTTAAACGTAGAATGATCTATCTTATTAATAATAAATGCAATTTATTTTCATTTCTAATCAACTAGAATGCATGCTTATGGAATGCAACTAGATATTGCACACAAATAAATTTTAAAATGTTGTGAAGTTATCTCGAAAATTTAAAATTTTATCCTGCAATCAATGTTGGCAATGACTTATTAATGATAGTTTTTAAATTTGAAGCCCAGTGGCTGAGTGTCAGTGTATTACGCTTCCACACCACAGGTCCGGGGTTCAAATACCGGGCTGGGCAAGGTCAACTCAGCCTTTCATCCCTTTAATGGGTATCAAGCTTGCTTTGGAACTGAACAGTGGGGGTTTCGCGTCAAACTGACCACTTGACCGAAGCATCTGCCCATATACTCCAGTGCCTAAGGTCAGGTAAACTGAGATAGGCACAGTAAGCCTTGACCCTCATGGGCTGTTGTGCCACTAAGTTATCAAAGTTAAGCATGTTAAATCTATCAAAGCTTAAACGTTCTCCCGTTGGAGTGGAAGTTAAGAGAAAGAGAGGGGGTTGCCAGCTATGTGTCTTCCTTGTCTCTGGACCATGGTTTGAAATTACGAGGTCCGTCGACAAAAACCTTTGAGTATAGCTGAATAGTGCGATGTTAATATTCACTCACTCATTTATAATGTGCATAACTTACATAACATTTTTATTTTTAGTAGAATGGGGCGAGGAGCAAAAACACGAAGAACAAAGAGAAGTGTAAATAACACATGAAAGTTTTTAAAGAAACGCAAATTAATGGTAAAGTGAGTGAGTGAGGGAATATTAACGTCGCCCTTTTCAGCTACTCGAGGGGTTTGGGCGACGGACCTCGAATTTTGAACCATTGTCAAGTGACGAGAACGACTCCTGAGCTGGCACCCTTCTCTTTTAACTTCCACACCAACGAGAGTATGTTTGAGCATAGACAGATTTAACGTGTATCAGCCCCTCTACTCGACGGGTCTTCAGCGGCACTAGGCTCGAACTCATGACACACCAGCCACGAATCCTTCCAATTAATAGCAAGCTGATAATAATAGAGGGTATGATGACAAAGTCACTCAATTGTTTAGATAGATGTTTTTCACGCTTTCACGGATGATATCGATCCAGAGATTCGAATGAATTTTGGTGCTTAAGGTACATTTAGACTATCATTAACTTAAATCTGAAAAAGAATAGAGCTCCATTTTGTAATTTAGTATTTTACCAAAAATTTATCATGTTGATTTTAATTAAATTAATCCATCAACAACATATTTACTTCTTTTGGAGTCATTAAAAGAGATACCGATTACATATAACTAAGGCGAAAACTGTTTAATTACTATGTGCGTCCCTTTTTTTTGTTGACAAAACGGAGGAGAAATTAAAAATTAACAAACTTACAATTTAAACACTTTTTTTATTCCTTTTATTACGAGTAGAACAAAGCTTCAGGTATTTTAAGTTGCATTTTTTCTTTAGCTTCGTGCTTAATTCTCTAGTCATATTACCGTCGAGATAGCCACATAATTTGATAAAAAAATGTCTCATAGAAAAGAGTCACCATTTTCTGGTAAATGAAAAACTGCTTCATTTATTTCTAAGCTCTGTGGATTACGACTATTAAACGCTTCCAGAAAATTTAGCAGGACATAAATTTTCAAGAGTTATCAAATCAAAGGAAACCCCCGTTTGCATAACTTGAAAAATATGAACTTTTCTTTTCACAAAATAATAATAATAATAATTAAAAAAAACCCGAATTCTTGCCGATGTTTAATTTGCATTTCCGCGAGTTAGATCCGAACGAAGCGTCTGTGCGAACTTATAATTACGGTTATAAATATTAAAGTTTCATTGCTTATTAAATTTTAATGCCTGTGAATTCGTTTATAAATAAATAAATAATCACCAAATGAGTAGTTCTTCGTTGGAGAAGAAGAGCAGAAGGAAGGAAGGAAAGAAAAAAAAAAAAAAAAGGAAAGAGTGGTTAAAACTACTTCGGGCAGTATTCCAAATTTTGTCGCCTATTCTTCTCCTATGAAAGGAGCAATGCTTATGCTCATTGTAGTTTCCTTATGCATAAATCATTGCTGTTTTTTCTTTTAGTAGAACGAACCCTCCTTCGAAAGCGTTCGATTTGAGGTTAAGTGGCTGCCAACTTTAAAGACAGATATTTCATCTGGTTTCTATACTTGCTATTTTTAGAGGGGGATTGATACTTCGGTGAGAAAAGTCTGCGAGAAGAGTTAAAAAAAATCGATTGGTGTTTGTAGTTAAAAAAAAATTGTCTCTTTTCTCTATTTTCTGATTTTGTTTTCTCATGTAAGGTCAAAAGACTTATAGTTTTAGGATTGAACAATAAACGTCAGATGAATAATTTGCCATTGGATTCTATACAGTCTAGCCTCCATATAGCGAGTCTCTATTTTTCAAGCATTTTCCGGAACCAAAGAACATTTTACTACTTTTTTTATAAAATAATCTCTAAATAGCAAAGTGCATTTTCTGTATAACGAACGTTTTCCTCTTGTAATTCAATCCCCCTCCCCCTATTTGAAAAATATTTCAGGACATTTTTCAAATTATTCTCTCTTTTAGCACATTTTATGGTGATCAGTGACCTTGAACTGTTTTTTATCAGGTGCCTAACTCACCCAGAGCAATGAAATGACCATAATTTTTCAAACAAAAAACAAATAAAACTAACAGATTATATAAAATTAAATTTAAGGACGCATGTGGTAGTGTATGGTTAAAACTACTGGTTATAAAACAGTATACGTTTAAATTTACTCGTAGGCTTAAAATTGGAAAATGTATTTAAATATTTATTAGTTTTAATATAAAATTATTTTTTAAAATTAAAAATACAGTGTATTCCTGGACAATGTCTTTTTTCCCTCTTGCTTTCCTTGCAGATTTCTTTTTCATTGGTAAGATATAAAAAATGAATAGATGTTAATTTTCAACAAACTGTGTGAATAATTACTTATTTTAAATAATATATAGTTTATATATGAATTAAAAATTTTTTTTTGGGTTTTTAAAGTATATTGAAATTTGAATCTATTTAACGAATTTTTCACACAACGAAATTTTTTTCGATATTTAATGATTGATTGAATATTAACGTCGCACTGTTCAGCTACACGAGGGCTTTTGGCGACGGACCACGTAATTTTGAACCATGGTCAAGTGACGTGGACGACACCTGAGCTGGCACCCCCCTCTTCTAACTACCACATCACACAAACGGGAGAACGTTTCAGCTCTCGACAGATTTAACGTGCATCGCTGCCCTACACGGCGGGTCTTTAGTGGTACCGGGCTCAAACTCATAACAAAGCATGCCACGATCCGATACCTATACCACTCGGCTACCGCGGTCACTCGAGATTTAATGACTTTGTTAAATAGAGTTCCGACTATATGACTAAGCAGAAACGTCATTTAATTATATTGAGTTCAATAAATGGGTAAAAATTTGAAGAGAATTATATTTTTTAAAAAAATATTTTTTCATGCAAATGCTTTAGAATGAAATAGTATTATACGCATTTTTTTAAAAATTTGGTAAGCGATGTGAAGGACTGTTGGATACAGCTGTTATTGGATTTACTGTTGGAGATTAATGTCTTTTCAAGCTATAATGCAGTAAAGCGAATTATAAAAAGCTTTACATATTGCCCTTTTACATGTTTTAATATTGAGCACGAGAGTTATTGGTGACGCTCTTCATGAATTTGAAGCACGATCAAATCACTCCCCATTTCAAAACTCCTCTTCTTAAGGAACCTAAATGCATTTACAAAAGGAAATAAAAACACAAAAAGGAATCAGCAATATGGAAAGGAGACTCTTCACAAAGTAAATTTAAAAAAAAAAAAAAGTAATATAATAAAAAATTAACTCGATTTCTACTCAGATCAACAAAGAACAATTGTATTTTAGTTACTTTTTATTAAATAGTTACAAAATTAATATAAATATGTATGTACATATCACAGAATCACAATATTAAGTGACAAAATAGAAAGCGATTTTCCTTGTAATTTTCCATTTTCCTTTCTATATATGGTGTTTAAATTTTTTTTTTGTTTCTTAATATTTATTCACTAATTAAATTTAATTATTCAAATAAAAAATAGTATAGTAAAAAAGAATGACATTCTCAGAAATTAGGTCATCCCAGGTAGGATTCGAATACACGACCTTTGGGTTAGAAGTCCAACGCGCTATCCATTGCGCTACAGGGACTCAACGAACGATTTTCTTTTCTATATATGCTGTTGGACTATTATTTGTTTGTTACTATTTATTCATTTTTTAATTTAACTAATGAATTAAAATTTGAAAAATCTGTATTAACATCAAGTATCATCCACTACATGTTTAAAAATAGTGTATCTGAATTTGAATGGATCAATAGAAAGTATTTTATCAACGATTGAAAATTTGAACAAGATATATATATATCTTGTTCAAATTTTCAATCGTACTAATGTAGATACAAAAAAGTCTTTGGACTAAACAGGAGACCTTAAGACAAGATATATATATATATCTTGTATCTCTCCCTATATATATATATATATATATAGGGAGAGAGTGAACTAATAGTAATAATTTAAAAAATAACAAAAAATTCTAACAGTCTACAAATGACACTGTAGCAATTGAAACGTTTTTTCTAGTAATCCTCGGTCTTAATAATTGTCTAGACAAATCAAAAACGAAATTTCTCATTTATAACATGGAAAAATAAATTTTATTTTATTAGTTTCTCCTGTTTTAAAAGTATTTGCATTTTTTTGTTTTGTTTGATTCTAAGAATTTAATAGTTAAAGTGATTCTAAGAATAACTGGAGTTCTTCCCATTCTTAGAATTCTGGACTTATTAATTTTAAGAAACAGATTCTAATTTATTTCCAAATTCGGAACGCTTTCTCGAGCACAAAAACCTTCTATTATTAATATTGCATTCAAACTTTCCTAAGCAAGCGTGACGCATTTATAATATGTCATGCACTTTATTTGAAACTAACCTTTATTTCTTGAGACTACTCCTCTCACCTTTAATTTCTAATATAAACCAAATTTTGCACATATCAAGGCTGTGTAAAATAAGGCTGTTTTCGGCAGATACACAATAGCGTAAACTTTACGCGGAGCACATTTTGGGATAGAAAAAATGCCTCAATTTTCATAAAAGTTTATGTAACTCATGCATTTTTTTTTACAATATAGTGTTTTTAAAATTTCGAAATATTTCATAAATAATTTGTTTTTTCTTTTAACATGTAAAGGGATAGCTCATTTAGCATTATGGTATAGGAGAAAAAATGCGAAACACATTTTATAAAAGAAAAATGTGCCAAAACTCGGATAAAAATGAGTAGTATGATGAAATAAGTGATTCTCTACAGGATAGTGTGAGGCCAGAATATAATATTAATGTTTGAGCACTTTTATATCTGAAAAAATATTCCGAATTTGGGTCCTATTCTTTAACATTAGCCGAAAACAGCCTTAAACTATTGCATACATTGACATTTTTAACCCTTACGGATTAGAGAGCAAAATAGAGAACTGATTAATAATCACAAAAATGGGCATCAGTTTTAGATGTTTTGATACATGGAAAAGTATTATCTGTTTGGTTCATGATTATTGATCCATAAAAATTATTATGCTATCTCGTGTTATTCAATAAAAATGTATTGTTAAAACTCAACACATTAAGGTATCTAAACATGTTGAACTAAGACATTTTTGGGTTTTTTTTTTATTTATTTAACACAGCAATCTTTTGGTTTTTGCAAAACATTTATTATTTTCTTTCTAAGTTACTCAGAGGACGCGTTACAATAAATTACATAAAATTAGAAAAACTAAAAATGGATTTTTAATTTACCAGAAGTGGCCAGTTAAATTGTTCAAAATCTATCCTGATGAGTCTGATAACTCAAAATATTCTAAATGTACTTTTTTATGAAACTTTTTGAACATGATATTTATGTCATTTTCTAGGGAATGCATTAAAATAATTTGTACTGTATAAATATTATTTTATGACCTGTTATTTCAATAACAACCTCATAAATATGTCACTTTTCTTATAATATTTATTCGATCAGATCTAAAATCTTTTCTATTTAAATAAAAAGTTTAAAACTTTATAGAACATTCCCGAGATAAATTTACGCAGTTTAATTTAGTAACACTTTTATTATTACTATTTTCTGAAACAGTTTTAAAGAATTTTTGAAAAATTGCTATAATTTTTTACTTATAATTATGATTTTTTCAAAATGTAGATGTGAATTATTGTTTATTTTTATATATTGAAAATTATAAAATTGCCGTACACCACAAAGTATCAAACAGGGCTCACAAAAGTATTAATCACACATTACAAAAGAATGAAGAAAATTATAGGTATTGGTTCTTAAAAAGTATTTATAATGTTTTAGTACGCTTTTTTTAAAAATTTTGTTCGCATACCTTACGATATATATGTATATCGTCGGTCTAATTATCAGACTGCGTAACTCCATCTGGGAGGCTAATTTTATACAGTAGGGCCAGGCGCCAAGTTGTTGTTTATGTTCACCAAGATAGACTATAATATTACAATATGGTTTACTTTTTGATATTTTTATCGTGCGATAATGTGGTTTCCATGGGAATAACGTATATTAGTGTTAGTTTTTTGTTTTGGTTTTTTTTCCCCGCGGGATCTCTGCTCAGCAAAAGTAACACATTGTTACAAATTTTGTGTAATGAACGCTAAAATAGTGTAAATAATTTATATCTGGAAGTGTAATACATTAATATTACTTTCTGTTGTATTTATTTTATGTTAAAATCTTGCCACCACCTCTCCCTTCGAAATCTAGTTTTATTATGAAATAAAAAAGTAGTGATTACACTGATCGATGAATAAATTAAAAGCGGAGCGCGCACTGTGGTATGGCGTAGACAAAACAAAAGGATTAAGGAATCGCGCCAAAAAACGCTTGGCGCGTTGCACTCCTATATTAAATCAGTAACACCGGTGGAGTTACGCAGTCTGATAATTAGGCCGACGATATGTTATATATACCTTAAGTGGTCTTCGTTATTCGATAATAAATAAAATTCTACTTATTTTAACACTTCATTCAAAATTATTGGATAATAAAAATTTCTGATTACTTTTTTGTTACGAAATTCTCGTTAAATAAACCATGATAATATTTAAAATAAGAAGTTGTAGAAATATTGAATTCAATTAGCACAAAGAGTGTACGTAAAACTCAGTAAAATTTCCACTCTCATCCAACTTTATTAAGGTTAAAAAAGTTAAAATCTTTTTCCCTCTGCTCCTTCTACCATTTCTTAAAGCCCTCTTCTGTACCTGCTTCGATACACATTCGGAAACAAAAGGAGACCCAGTCGGAAAACTTATTTCATTAAAATTCATGCCTAGCCTTTCTTATCTGATCCAGAAAATGTTTTATTCTTATCTTTTTGCACAACTGCCAATTCCCGGAGAAGTCCGGGACGAGTCCGGCCTCTTATCTGACGAAAGACCGGATCGTTTCCAAGAGTAGTTATCCGGGGGAAAAATGACGGGATGGGAATTTCACGGAGTTGGACAAGAAATCCGGTCAAATCGTATCTCTTCTCCTATCATTATCTCTGTAACTTTTGTAACGAAGGTGCATCTTTTATTATTAGTATTATCTTAGGAATTAGTTCCAATGGTTTTTCTTTAGGGGAATTTCTTTCGGAAACGCTTGGTAGGAAATAAAAATATAAACTAAATAATGTAAGTGTGTAATAATTTTTATGACTTGTTCCCTAAAAAAAATTTTTTTTTTAAATGCATAAATATTTTGAAAACTGCACTTTGATTAAAATTCGTCGAAGAATTTTGGAAATGGATGTGTCAGATTTGTTGATGTGTGTGCAATGATAAAAAGCTTTAGATCTGAATTGTAATCTTGACATTTCAGGAGACATGCTGAATTTATGTGATTATATTTGGGAAAGTTTTTCAATTCCTACTATTAGCTCACAATCTGTATTTATTTATTCATTTATTTATTTATATTGATGGAATTTTCAATCGTTAATAAAATACAATTTAAAGCGCTCAATCGAGCTGAAATTTTTTATACATGATTATTTTGGATAACAATACAATAATTTAATTATAATTAATAAAAATTTATTGATTAAAACTAATTATTTAAGGAATTACTAATACAGCCACGTTGGCATCATTTTTGGCGACTTAGCGACCATTTTGCCTTTTTGTGTCAAAACTTGAAAATGTTTTTTCTCACGTTTTAAAGCATTCAGTTGAACTGAAATTTTATAGACACGATTGTTTTGGACGACAATACGATACTTTAATGATAATTAATAAAAATTAATTACCACTCAATATTGTGATTCCGTCATATGTATATACATATTTATATTAATTGTAACTATTTAATAAAAAGTAGCTAAAATAAAAATTTTCTTTGTTGATCTAAGCAGGCATTGACTTAAAAAAAAGTTGTTTTTTTTATATTACTTGTTAAAATTCAAGTATATAGCGGTTCAGAATTAAACTGAAAGCAACTCGTGGGGTATTGGCGACGGACCTCCTAAATTTGAACCTTGGTCAAGTGAGGAGGACGATACCTGAGCTCCTGGCATATATTGTGCGCCTAAAATCCAGCCTATAAGCTCTAGGCTTCTTCTGAGCTGGCATTTCCATCTCCTAACTATTGCACCATGCCAACGGGAGGACATTCAGCCTTGATAGATTTAACGTGTATCACCTCCTCTACATGGTAGGTCTTCAGTGGTACAGGGACTTGAACTCGCGACGTCCCAACCACGAGTATTTGATCCTAACCACTTGGCTACAGCGTCCACAAATGTTAAATGTGTGTGTGTAATTAATTTCTTCAAGGACTTTATAAACGGATATTTTTAAATATACAGTCAAACCTCTATAATCTCTCTCGAATTTTTCTATATAGCAAAATTTTTCTGGAACTTTGAACATTTCACGACTTTTTTCGTAAAACAACCTCTCTATAGCGAAGTGCATTTTCTATATAACGAACTTTTTAATTGTTATTCAATTTTTGTTCTCCCTTTTTTTAAAGTATTTCTGAAAAAATGTCAAGTTATTCTCTCTTTAGCACATTTTGTGGTGGTTATAAATCTTGAACTGGTTTAATTAGATTCTAACTCACATTGAGAGCTATAGAGTTCTAGACGTTTCATCCAAGAAGTGCAATCTCTAACCCCTTTGTCCAGTTCAGTAGAAACATCTTCGATATCCCCTTTCACCTTCAGTGGAGTTGTCCCTTGTCCTCGTGTTCTAATTATAAAATAATGTATGTTTAATATTACTCTTGTGTATGTTTTAAATTATAAAATGTCCTTAAATTCATTAATTTTAGTATAAAATCATTTTCTGAATATTGAAAATACAGTGAATTCTTCGGCATTCTTTTTTCTTGTTATCCTTGCAGTTTTTCTTTCTTTCTTTCTTTTTTGATGGGTAACATATATAAAATAAACATATATTAATTTAAAAAAAGGTGTGAATAATTTCTTTTTTTTAATATATAGTGCTTATGATTTTAAAATTTGTTTTACATGGCTTATAAAGTATATTATAAGATGAACCTCTATAGAACGAATTTTCCATATAACGAACTTTATTCCGGGATTTAGCGACTTCTTTATATAGAGGTCCAACTGTAATTTATATCAGAGTGGTGGGTGGACTTCTCCAGGGTACGATCTACTTCTAAAGTTTTTAAGGATTTGCGGTCCACCCGATGGTGTAGGTGTAGCATTTCTGTATTAAAATTGTATTTTTTTCTTTCCTTAACGCTTGTTTTCTATACTTTACCCCTGTTTTAAAATATGACAGATTACTATTAGACAGTGAAGCGTGGGCGTATTCTATGCAGCCCCCAGAGATCATATGTAAGCCAATGAATCTGAAACCAACATATGTACTTAATTTATTCACTACCATGTCCCACGTCATCGCGGAGCAGGACATCAACACGAGAGCCCAATCCCACGGAAGTGCGATGTGTGGGATTATATCTCAATAGCCAAACCCGTGTTATCACGGGGAGGGCTGTCCATCAACATTTATTCATTCATTTATACGGCTGTCACCACAATGATAACTCCCCCCCCCCCCCCATCCTACGTGTTAAGCATCATCATTTGCTTCCAATAAAGATGCATGCATCGTCTACATATTTATCGAATTATTTTCTTAGTAAACATATGCGAATTGATTGTGAAAAGCTAATTCTCCAGTTTAGCTGGCGTCGGTGTTCCATAAATGTTTCTTTTAGTATGTGCTTCTGAGGCCTTAGTAAAGTCGGCCTCCTCAAAATGTCTTGGCTGTCCACCGGTGAATCGCGATCGACTTAATGCCCATCTCTGATTTATATTATCGATATGAAAGCGAATCCCAATTAATTTAACAAAAAGTTATTACTAAAATCCGCCGAAAAATAGAATAATTTTTTTGAAATATACAACTATTTTGAAAGTATGGGAATAAATTTATAATTTTAAAGCTATATTCGAATCTAATGAGAATTATACACTAAAAACTTTTACTGGTTTCAACTTTTTTATTTATCTCCAGAAGTTTTTAAGAAATTCGTACTAATAATATATCTCTTATAAAACGTTTGAAATAGGTTCGAAATTCTAAAAACATTTACTTTTCGGTTATCTGGATTCTGATTGATCTTAGGTGAGATCAGAGCTTGAAATCCTGATTATAAAATTACCGAACATACGACTTCGATTTTAAGGAATAGATTATTTGGATCTCTAAATAAAAGTGGAGTTCAGCACACAAAAACAGCAATTTTTTCTAAATGATTATTAATTCACAGTACAATAAAAAAATTTTTTGTTAAAAATCTCATTTTTAAGAGAAATGTTCAATAATATTACTTTTCTAAAACTATAGGTTATTATAGTGACGAACAAATTACGTACCGCTTAAAGATCCTATCCGCGGCCCAACGTAGGTTTTTAAACAATTCTACAGAAATTTTCAAGTGACTATGACGTCACGTGAACTTCATTGGTCGGAAAAAAGTGATTGTAGTTATGTGATTATGACGTCACCTGAATGTGTGTGTGTGTATCCCATTAGACCAACTTTTCTCAAACTGGGAGGGGGGCTTCCCCCTAGGAGGGCGTGATAACCTTACGTGGGAGACGCGAGCATATCGAAAAGTCGGAAATAAAACATTATTGTGTGAAAAATATTAATTTACTGAAAGGAAGTAAAAGGAAAAATATTCTGAACTATGAAAAGTAACATAATATACAGTCGGACCTCTATATAACGAAGTCACTAAATCCCGGAAAAAAGTTCTTTATATGGACAATTCGTTATATAGAGGTCCATCTTTTAATATACTTTATAAACCCCATAAAACCAATTTTAAATTCATAAACACTATATAGTAAAAAAAGTGATTATTCACACCTTTTTTTGAATCAAAATGTGTTTATTTTATGTATCTTACCCGTCAAAAAAGAAAGAAAGAAAGAAAAACTCAAGGAAAACAAGAAAACAGAATGTCGAAGAATTTACTGTATTTTCAATATTAAGAAAATAGTTTTATACCAAAATTAATGAATATTAAGGAAATTTTATAATTTAAAACACATACAAGTAATATTAAACATACATTATTTTATAATTAGAACACGGGGACACAGGACAACTCAATTGAGGATGAAAGAGGATATCGAAGATGTTTCTAGTGAACTGGCCAATGGGGGTTAAACGTTGCACTTCTTGGATGAAACGTCCAGAACTCAATTGTTCTCGGCGAGTTAGGATCTAATAATATCAGATCAAGATTTATGACCACTATAAAATGTGTTAAAGAGAGAATAACTTGAAATTTTTTCAGAAATACTTTAATCAAGGGAGAACAAAAATTAAAACAAAAATTATAGAGGTTATTTTACGAAGAAAATCGTGAAATGTCCAAGGTTCCAGGAAAAACTTTGTTTTATAGAAAAATTCGCAATATAGAGGTTCGTTATATAGAGGTTCGACTGTATTTATACTATTGTTAGAAAGTAATTTAAAATATTTATTACTAAAAAGTAACATATGCAAAATTTAATACATTTCTTGATAATTATTACGGTTTTTAAATAAGTTCTTATTGTAGCTTTAGCGTAAAAGTACATTATTATTGCATTCAATGCGTTGTTATTATATGTGGGGGGATGAAAATTATGATTGAAAATTGGATCGTTAATATTCAAAATTTGAGAACCACTGCATTAGACCATTAGATTTTTGGGAATGAGAGAGTGAGAGCTACATTAACGTCGCACTATATTGGCGACGAACCTCGTCATTTTGAACTAGGGTCAGGTGATGAGAGGATGACACTTGAGCTTGCACCTCACCTCTCTCCGAACTTCCACACCACGTCTACAAAGGACATTTAACCTCGATAGATTTAACGTGCATCAGCACTTCTACTCGGGAGGTGGGGGGAGGTCCTCATTGGCACAAGGCCACGTATTTATGACAATCCGGCCACGACTCCGTGACCATAGCCACTAAGCTATAGCGGCAACTGCATTTAAATGTAAAGGATTGAATTATAAAATATCATAAAATAATAACACGCACGGTAGCTTTGTTATGAATAAAATTTTAAAAACAAGGATGGTTATTACAATACAATTATTTTTCTTTCATAGACAGTTTTGAAAAATTTATAATCATGGCTTTTTAATGCATAAATTTTGCGTTGAATGTTAAACAATTTCGAGCTGCCATAGATTAATCCTTTTTTTTAAGCAAAGAGAAAATTCTCTTTTAGTTCTCTCTTCTTATAAATATGAACGGAGAAAAAAAAATTAAAATAAATTCTATTTAATGGATTTCTTTAATTTTTTTTTAAAGATAACTGAATAGTAAAGTTATCAGTAATATATTAAAAATTCAGCATTAGTCTGTTTATAATAAATTGTTAAATGATCTTGATAATAATACCAACTTTCTCTTTCCAAATTTATTCAATAATTTGTAAAAATAGCAAAACACTCCTAATATTTGATTTAAAGTTATATTCATAATTATATTTAAGAAACAAAAAAAAAAAAAAAAAAAAAAAACAGCAACGAAAGTTAAAAAAATTTTCTGATTATCAGAAAATATTTAGAGCTTATTCGTTTCAAATTATTGCTTTTATAATGAAAAGATAATTGTTACATTCTTGTAAATAATTAAACTCGATATTTAATATGAAATTTTCCCCATATTTTATTTCGCATCTTTTGTCTTCTCACAAATTACATTAAAATTTTAAATTAATACAGAAAAATGTATTAGTGATCAAACAGTTTTGAATTGGTCAGACAGAAACACGAACATTCTATTTTATTTTCATTTTAAAATGTCCTTAAAGCACGCTCTCATATTAATTCCTGAACAACCCCAACAACCATACACTTAGCGCTTTTCACAATTCCCCCCCAATACCCGAAAAAAGAAATTCCGCATCGAAACCGAAAAACTCTGAGTAGGTGGTCGTGGGTAGAGGGCGCAGGGGCGCACGTCACGTGGGGCGCGCCGACACTCGCTCTCCGTCTCGTGAAAGTGCCATCCACAGTCTATTTGGCTTCGGGACAGGACGATGAGTCAGAGGGCTACGCGGCAGCAGCCCCAAGGGGGCGGACACAATCAGAACAGGCCCCGCTCTTTCCCTCTGGACTCGATTGCTTTTTTGCATGCGAGTTGGTAAAAAATTGTCAACGCCTGAAAAAGAATCTGAGCATTGGAAAATCCAATCAATGTGGACTGTTAAACAACGGCTATTGAAGTAAGTTGAGTTTTGATGTTGCATAAAAATGGAAATTAAGTCTACGATTGGCGTGAAAATTGTGTGTCGTGTAAAGGATGGAAGAAGTCAGGGCTTGAGTAATTCTTCGCGTGAAAAGTGTGCAGTCGTGATAAAAAATGAATCAGTGCCGAAATGATCGTACTCTTCGCAAAAAATAGGACTTGAACAAATTTGTGGTATTCCATAGTTAATAATGCTAGGACTTATTTCAAGAAGTATTGTGCCTTTTAGTGTTAAGGAGAAAGTTGTGTTGACCCATTTTGAAAGTCTGTACAAAATAATATTACAACATATCAACAACAGTGGAATCGCTGAACGAATCGTTTCAAATAACTCTAGCTAATTTTACGTGAAGAAAACTCTTAATAGTTTAGTTTACGCTCGTCATAATTTGTAAGCAATTTATTTAAGTACTTAAAGAGAGATTAGAAACAGAAAAACTGACATTGGACAAAACGCAATATCCGCCTTTCTCGAGCATCGGGCGTAGAGCCAGGAAAAAGCCGGGATCACCATTTGAATACAAATTAGATATACCAACCGATCTGCGTTAAGTCAGACATGAAATTCCGTAAGCCGTTGGAATTAAGACTTGATATAGGAAGAAAGTCGCGTTGAAGATGAATTTAGAGAGACGTGGGTGCCGCCGATAACATTCAGAACGCTTAAAATTTGAAACAAAAACATTAATGTATGTATACGCTTGAGAAACGTATTGTCTAGACATAGAAAGATAAATGTTTTGGAGCGAAGTTTCTATTCTGGTGTACCATTTCTTAGGCGAGAAAAAGCATTGAACAGAAGTAACTGCGATACATCTAGAGGAACAAAGTACGAAAATTAAAAAAAAAATATTACGCAGAAACAAAAAAAATGACCGCGAAGATTGATTTTTTGCGCCACGATTGCCGCCTGGCACTTTTAAATTGCTCAGTGTTCAAAACCGAAACATCCTTTTACCCGCGGAAAATCAGTTATCCAAACACAGAGATATAAACAGTTGGGAGAAAAGAGCAGTTCTGCTTCATTCCACTGTGATCTATCTCAAACTCGAGACTGTTTACTTCTTCACGGCCGCTTCCTCCAATGGAGGCAGAGAGGGGGAGTCACTGCGAGTGGAGGGATTCGCTGAGCAATTAGAAGACCCACCTTCCCCACCCCTTTCCCTAACGAGCTCGTCCCCAACCGGCACCATTGTAGGCCAGTCCCCTGACACGCGGCCCCTGCGACCCCCGAGAACTCGGCGGGCTCGCGAGCGCCTCGGGTCCGACTCGAGTGACACCACGACGAGCTACGGCATGCTCGACGTGCTTCGGAGTCTCAAAAGCCTGCTGAAGATCAGCAGGGTTCACATCGACAACAACGTGTTCAGACTCCACTATACAGTCACCGTCATTCTTCTCATCGCCTTTTGCATAATCGTTACCACCAAGCAATTCGTGGGAGAGCCCATCGAATGCATCCACTCGAGCGAAGTGCCCGAGTCAGTGATCAACACTTTCTGCTGGATACACACGACCTACACGGTGCCTTCTGCTTACGGAAAGGAAGTCGGCAAAGACGTTCCCCATCCCGGTATAGACTCGACCCAGGACGCTTCTCAGTTCCGATACCACCGCTACTATCAGTGGGTGTGCTTCACGCTGTTCTTCCAAGCTGCCCTATTCTACATCCCCAGGTGGTTGTGGCGCATGTGGGAAGGAGGCAAGATCCAGGCCCTGATGATGGACTTGGATATTGCCCTGTGTGGAGAAGCGGAGAAGAAACAGAAAAAGAAGCTGCTTGTGGACTACTTAATAAGCAGTTTGAGGCAGCACGACTGGTACGCGGCAAGATACTTTCTATGCGAAGCCATGGCGTTCGCAAACGTTGTAGGACAAATGTTTCTCATGAACCGATTCTTCGACGGAGAGTTTCTCAGCTATGGCATCGAGGTGATCCGGTACTCGGAGAGGGACCAGGAGACTCGAACCGATCCAATGATCCGAATCTTCCCGCGTGTCACCAAGTGTCGCTTCTACAAGTACGGATCCTCGGGCAACGTGGAGATGCACGACGCACTCTGCGTCCTGCCACTCAACGTCATCAACGAGAAGATCTTCATCTTCCTCTGGTTCTGGTTCATCATCCTGTCCGTGTTGACCGGACTAGTGCTTGTCTTCCGAGTGGTCATTGCCGCTTGTCCTCTCGTCAGAGTCTACCTGCTCAACATGAGATTCAGGATCGTTCACCTGGACAATCTACATACCGTAGTTCGCAGGGGATCTATAGGGGACTGGTTTCTAGTGTACATGCTAGGGCAAAACATAGACACAATGATCTTCAAGGAAGTGCTGGCCGAGATGGCCAAGAGGATGACTACAGAACCCAAGGAGGCGGCATGACATGAGATGTACCGCTGTCTTCAACGTTGTGCCTCTGCTCCATAACCTGCCTTTCAATGCTGGGAACACTTGTGGTGAAACATACGCTTACCTCCAGTGCGGGAATAACTCAAAGAGATAGTACCTTTGGACGAGAGCTTTGCTCAAGGCTACCAAACTTTTGGTATACGAGATATCTTGGGGAAAAAGGCCACGAGACAAAAAAAAAGGTGGTTTTTATTTTTTAAGAATGCCTTTCTCCTTACTATATTTACAACTCTATTGGATATGTTTCTAAAAAAGCCAAGTTTCCAAATTTCTGTGTTTATGATCTTTCAGAAATTTTCGCGTTGTTGAAGTATGTATATTGAACATTCAGGTCTAAGGATGTATCAAAAATATTACCGGTTGACTTTTCTCTTATATATATATATTTAAGAGAGAGATAACTATAGATACAAAAAAAAATTTATAATAATATAAATTTACATACCGTTAAAAAGTACTGTTTTCACAGAACTCATATAAATTTCAGTGAACCCATACATGAACTTTCAGAAATAAGACTTAGAGAAAAGTTCTTTTAAAATCATACTTAAGACACTACCTCCATTAATTAAATTTTATGTATTTTGTGAAATTTAATATTGTGTGCTGAAATTTTGTTTACTGAATAGAAAAATTTCAGAATTTCTGAAAAAACATAGCTTTTTATTCTACGTAATTCTTGTTATTTTTTTATTATATTTTACTTTTTGTTTTATCCTTTCCGTTGTAATCTAAACTCATACCTTCTTAGACCTGAGGTTAAATATACATTTATTATAAATATATATAATGTAAAGACAATTAATATATATTTCCTCTGTATCTTAGCAAATAATAATGACTTATAGTATATATATATTATTTCTGGGATATATATCATGCTAATCTCTGCAGTATGGTCATTTGCAATCTAGAAAAATCTAACAAAAAATTAGGATTAGGCTTTTTAATTATCAAAAAGTGAACATACTATCATGTATATATAGAAATTCTAGTATAAACTATTTTTTCTGAAAGAAATTAATATAAGGAAAAATACTGCCTATCAAACTTCATATTAAACATGGAAATGTAGTTCGTACTGAAATACATGTTGTTATAGAATTATTTATTTTCAAAGTCAGAGTTTTTACTTATAAAATTATTGTATATCGCTATATAGCAAAGAGTTAGATTTAAAGAAAAAATCATGATTAAGAAAATGGAAGAAATGAAATAGATTAAAATAACTTTTTTAACTACTGCAAAGTTAACTGGTTGAGCTCATGTAAAAGTTTGTTATATTCTTAGGACAGAAGTATTTCTCTTGCATTGATTTGTTTTCGAACACATTTTTTTAAAACTGCAAAAGTCCTTAAGCTTAATAGCAGCCTATATCTTACACATGTTTCAATGGACTGTAAACTGCCACAACTATCTAATAAATAATAAGAAACAAAATTTATGTTTTTTTTTTAAATTGTCATATTTATGGTTTTTAAAATACATATATATTAAAAATAGTTATAAATCTAACAGACTTATATATGCAAAAAAATTTCAAATAAGCCTCAAAATATCTCATATCTCACGAAACAAATATTTTCAAGAAGTACAAGATTAATGCAGAAAATAATCACAGCCTTTGCTAATCTAATTTATGTAACACATTTCATTGAAATAAATCTCTATTTTATTCCTGCTTATTTTATAAATGTATAAAATGTAAAATTAACAATTATGTTAAACATTTTAAAAAGATTTATATACCATTTGAAAAATTATAAAGAATTTCCTTTTATTTTGAAATAAGTTTGATATTTTTAAAAAAAATATAAGTGGTTAAAATGAAGAGAAAAAATAGAGATTTATGTTGTTTAAATTAATATATTTATAAGTTTTCTCCTCAACAGAACATTGTATTAATTTACATTTCTCTTTTATTAAAGAGTAATAGTTCCAATAGCTTCTAATTTTGTATTTATTTTATTAGTATTTTAAAAGTACTTTAATAAAATATACCACTTATTAGTATAATATAGACATATTTCTATTTACTTGGGATTTAGTATCAAAATTTATTAGAAAATTTAAAAAAATGATTCAAATTAAAATTTGATCTAATGAACTAATATCTGAAAAATAGATCTATGAGATTTGATAACGGAGAAAAACTGTTATTATAATCGTTGAATTGAATTCCAGTGAACGCAATTCCTTCAAATGGAAAGTTAGAAATTAATTTATATTTGAGTCGATATTATGGTAGTAACTACATCTTACTGTATTTTTCATTTAACTTCTATTTTACTGAAAGCTTTCCACAATATTTGAAAATATTTATATCCATATATAAATCTTTGGAAACATAATTTTGTAAAAATGCATTTACTCATTTCACATTTTTGTATAAGAATAATTAATTTTAATTTGTACAAACTTCGTTTTTCTGAATTATCAACCATATCTTTATAAGAGGGCAAAGTTATAAAATATGCTTTGCTTCTAAAATCGTATTTTTGAATCATTATATAATAGATCTTTTTAAAATCTGCAACAAAATCGATCATCATTATTGATTGTTTTTATATTAATTTATTATATTTAATTCATTCGAGGTTAAGTTTGAGAATAAATGTACACATTTATTAAATTATTTCAATTATTGTCAGAAGAGAAAGCGTGTATCAATTATTCATCTGAATAATTTTCAAGTCCCTTAACTTATTTAAGACTTAGTTGAATGATCTAATAGGTACTCTTCTCTAAATTTCAGATGTATAAAACAAATTCATTTTAAATTCCAAATTTACGTAAATGTTTTAAAAAATTAGCCAAATATTTAAATACACGCAGCTTAGGAGAGTTATTGTGTTTATAATATCTATATATTTTCCTTCTTAGCTTAATTATATTGTTTTAATTTTATAACTTGTAAGTTAATTCTCTTCACATAAAATAATAATATTTATTAATTCTTTTAGAAAAGTGTCAAAAAAATTTAAATTTAAGGAATAAGTATAGGTTAATATTAATTTTAGAATTCCTTTTTAAGAGAGAGTAAAGGTTTAATTTATAAATATTATAATATAGTGGAAATAATTTTTTTTTTTTTGATAAAAACAATATGTATAGGATCTTTGGGTTTTTTTTAAAGTAATTTAGTGGAATTTATATATTTGTTTTTGATAATATTATTTAAAAGTTTATAAAGATTTTAACACATTCTGAAAAGCATATCATTTAGTGAAAGTGCTTTGACTGAAGCATGAAATTTAAATTCTCAGTATAAATATTAAGAATAATATGTTTAAATAGCTAGAGAAGAAAAATATTTAAAAACGTTATTATAACGCTTCTTTTCAATACTTATAAAAATGTAGAGTGTTTTTAAAGCAAAGTAGTTCGTATTCTTCATTACAAACTACTTTGCCTTAAGTTTTAAGTTTGAAATATCAATTTTGAGGCAAATATAGTATCTTAAGAATACAGTCTTCGACAGAAGCATTTTATTATTATTATTATTATTATTTTGGCCAATAAATATCATTTTCAGTTCTTTTTCAACCAATAATTTTTAGGTCAATTAATTGCGTTTTTAATGCATATAATTTTGATAGAGAGAATTTACAGTGTGCTAAAATTAAAAAATAAACTATTTCATTACTAAATTAAATTTTACATTGGAACACATTAAGACATAACTCTAAGTTTAAAAACTTTTGAATGTCTATTTTGCGACGTAAAAAAATTAAATTTAGTTCAAAACACACTTTAATAAATTTAACTGAATATTTCACAAACAAATTAACTTAAAATCAATTCTTGTGAGAACTTGCAAATTCTTCACGAAAAAATTGAATAAACCTTTTTAAATAGACTAAGTGAATATATTGGATGCATTTTAGATATAACGCATTTTTAAAAATTAATACTATATTAAACAAAGTGATTGAAAAATACTTAATGAATATCTGCTATTGAACAATAGAAATTAGAGCTTCAAATCTAGAAGTTATTAACTTAATTTTTATTTAAAAAAAGTAGCATATTACTTTTAAAAATTTTAAAAAAATTAAAGATTCTAAAAACTACATTGATAGTATTTTATTGTTTTGAAAATAAGCATTACTTCTTAAAATAAAAGTCAAATAATTGGAATTCCATAATTTTAGAATTTCATGAGATGTTTTTAAAAAAACTGCAAACATTCTGTTATTTTTGTAACAATATCTTAAAAGCAATAACATTTTAATTCCTTGTTAGTAAAAATTGTGGCAATTTCTCTGAAAAAAGAAACATAAAATTTTTATTTATAAATCATTATATTTTGAGTGAATACTGTTTCTTTGTTAAGAACTCACAGTTTAGTTTACCAATATTGACACAATTACTCCAAAAACAATTAAAAAAAAAGAGTTAAAATCCTCTAAAAACCGATAAATCACCATTGTAATGAACTTAAATCACTGCCCACTTAGAAGAACAAACATTATCTTCACGAAAATTTGTGATTTACAAAATGTGACTGCAAGTAGTTCTGCTTCTGTCCTAATCGCCAAAAAAAAATATTAAAAAAATTTGCACGAGTTTTATTAAAAAGGCAAAAGCTTTGGTCAACCTGGCAACCAGATTTGTTGACGGCGCAAAATCTTACAATCAAATGAAATATCCATTCATACAAATTCTAATGACGCTTTCGTGAACACGAAAATTGTTTTCCAATTTTTTGAATCGCACTGCCACTTCGACTAAAATAAGGAGATAGTCTTCAGTGGAGTAGAAATGATTAAAAGGCTTTGTTATATATATAATTACTTGTTGAGCTCATGTCTGCTCATTTGCGTATATACTAATGAATCATTTTTGTAAGCACATTCTTATATGACTTATTTTCTTTGTTTTTGCATTGAAATTTGTGTTTGATTTTATTAATGCAATGATTCTGTTCCATCTTTTATTTTTCTGTATCATCCTGTCTAACCTTCTTAGGGAAATAATTAAAAAAGTTACAAAATGAGACGCTTCTGTATATTAAATTAAAATAATTTTAATTTAATGTTTGAATTTTTCCAAATTAAACGTTGAGATTTTTTTTTAAAAAAAATCAAACTCTCTCCATCAGAGAAATTAACTTTACATCTATTTGGAGAGAAAATATTGTGTTATTAAAAAATATAGAGACTATTAAATATTAATAATCAGGCAAATCTTATTTTATGTTACTAATTTAAAATATTAAAAATTTTATTTTAAGCTTTTGAATATGATAAAATAGAAAAAAAAAACTTAAAAAAAACTGGAATTTTTGTTTTATTGGCATATAAAACATTTAATAATATAAGTTTTTGATTTCAGTAAGCCAATAATGTACGTTTGAACGATTATATCATTTCTTATGAAAATCTTTTCAGTATCATCAAAAACTTATTATTGTTGATTAGACAGACAAGAAAAACATGGTTGAATTAAAATAAAGTAAAATCCCCTTTTAATCTACATTTAAAAAAATTAAGGGAATATGTAATATCTACATTTCAGTTTCTGGCAAAAATAGTTAGCAATAAGAGAAAATGATCATTGCATTAATAGAACCTTTAGAATAAATAATTTCTTGCAATCTGAATTATAACAGTTTTGTTAAAATGAAGTAAGTACACATGAGTCAACAATAAACCTTTTCTTATCAGAAGTTTTTGTGCAACAATTAAGAAAAATAATTTCTCTACGAATCAAAAATATAATCTATTCAAAAGTAATATCTGTAGAAAAAAACGTATTTGCTATAGAGTTTCACTCTCTCTTTTTAAAGGTAGAGCCCAAAGTAACATTAAAATTAAATGTTAAAATATGTTTAAATTTTTAAATATTCGTGAAGTAAATAATCAACAAACATCATTTTATTTTTTAAAAAAAGATATTTAATTAAGTTACTAATTAATATATATTACTTGTTTAAGAGTATCAGTATGAAATAACTCATTCAATTTTTTATTCGGTAGTAGAATTTTAAGTACAATAAAGGTTTTTCTTTCTGTTTATCTTTTGTGAATATAAAAAATGACGAGCTTGACCTACTTTGATAAATCAGTTACAACTATTTTTATAATTAATGAAAGGGAATTAAATTATATTCTAAAAAAAATAGTTGGTTATCGTTTATAATATGGAAAAAATAGTTTCTTAGATTCTTAAAAATGATCCGTATAAAATGTTTTTAAAGTACTCTTTCATTGGAAAAAATTTAAACACCCTCTAAAAAATAACTAGATTAAATTTTAAAATTTTAAGTACTAATCTATTTAATTTTAAATTAGTGGGATTATTTTCCAGATTAAAATTATTAGTTTTTCATATTACTCTAATATCTATTTAGTTTAATATTTTTCTAACATAGTCATATTAAAATATTTTAAAATAATAAAAAAACACCCAATAAAAAATCAGCATTTTTCCACATTACCTATTCTAATTCCCTTAATTAAAATTATTTTTAATGTGTTAAAATTAGTTAAACTACTTCAATGTGTATAATAAACTAAAGTTACACAAAATTAAACTTTTCAATGATATTCAAGCAGATTTGAATAATTCTGAAAAAACCTCTTAACGAGGCCATTAACTCTTTTTAAGTTCGAAAAAAATCACCAGAAAACTGACGTTTGAAATTTTTTATAATCATAATTAAACAGAAAATAAATAAGTTTGTTGTATTAATTATACTCATTTTAATTATTGTGTTAAAACAAGTTTTAATTTTTACAAATAAATGCAAAATTTAAACTTTGATTTAGAGAATTTCAATACAAAATTCTAATTTTTAAACCTTACTATTCGTGATTATAGCTATTGAACAGTACACCTAATTTCTTTTAGAATTCATCAATTAAATTTTTATTTCTCTCTCTCTCAGTATCCATATGAACTTAAATGATTTCAAATTTGAAAATAGGTCCAGTGTTATTTTTAAAATTTCAGAAAATAATCAAACTCTTCATAGGATACGGTTTATTTTGACTCATGACTTCTTAGAGGTGTCTTAGTTTATTTCCGCATCTTAGTAAATCATTAATATGAAAAGCTAAAACAACGTAATAGTTACGATTGTGATAATTTCTAAATTATGTGTATATTTTAGTTTAATTCATGATTTTTGTATAACGTTTAATAAAAACATTCCTTCTTTTGTGATAGTATCCATTATTATGATTTCATGTACGGAAACATAGCTGAAAATATTTTAACATTAACTTATTTAAGAATCTGGTAAATTTCAGTATAAGCTTAACAATATATCTCATTAGTAAATTTTTAAATATAATTATAGTTTTTTATAGTTATTATGTTACATTTTAATCATTTATTTTTGCATTCAAAATTTTGCTAATTACCAATATTATAATGAGTTTACATTAAATATAGGATTTCTATATAGTACGTACTATTCTACAAATGTGTTATTCTTTTGAAGTTATTTCTTTACCATACAAAATATAGTTATCATGAGTAATATATAAAAATATGTGTTCGGATTTATTAGTAAGAAAATCATGAGGCATAAAAGATGAAGGTTTCTCAAATATTAGGAATTTAATCTGTTGTTTTAGTTTTATGAACATTTCACAGTTTCAATTTAATTATATATTTTAAAATATTATAAAGTTGAGAGTATGCAATATATTTATAAATAAAGAGAAGTTAAAAAATGTAGTTAATTATATGTAGTAAAAATCGCAGAGCAACTTTTTTATATAGAGAAAGTAGTGCATTGGAGTGAACACCAGTATACAATAAGTTAATTTATTTTTCAAAAATAATTGAAAATTATGAACTTACAATTTGTATAATAATTCGAACAATTGTCAAAAATAATACTAACGTAATCTCTTTAACCCGTTAAGGACCATAATCACGTGTTATCACTTCAGAGAACACGGTATCATATTTGAGATAGCGTTTTGCCCATTCTGAGGCCAGTAATCATATCGGTGTGATTTTAATTTAGAATTTATGGAATTTCGAATGATTATAAACTATAAATTTCGACATATTTTATCACATGATGACATTCTATTACACGTTCTTTTACGAATAATTAAATGAAGTTAGGCTTAACTGGAAAAATTACTTGGTCTTTAACTGGTTAAGCAATCGAAATTCGTTAGAGCCCTAATACAACAATTATATATATGACTTTAAGTTCGTTCTCAATTAAAATCTCAAAAAATAAAAATAGAAGTCTTAGGATATTTCTTAAGATATAAAATTGACAGAAATAATAATTTAAGAAAACACCGAAATGTCAGAAAGTCCTTTTTTGTTATTGTAAAATGCTTTTATAAGAAAAATAAGTAATATATTTTGAGTGTTAAATAGAATGCTGTTTTCTTACAGATGCATTTTTTTTCATAGGAATTCTAGATTGCAAGTTTTTTAAATTTTGATTTAGTATTGAATTCACAGAATGTCTGTTTTATAGTTTGAATCAATTCTTTATAGTTTTTTTATTTTGAAATGTGCTTGCTCTTTTACCTATTTTCTGATTGAATTTAGATGTTGTTATTTGTATTATTTTTTAATAAGAAACCTTTTATGAAAATCTTATTGAATTTATTTAGTATGATGGATGAAAAGCTGTTTTTTTTCTTTATAATTCTATCTCAATAGAAGAGATGAACAAAAAAGAAAAGTGCTTCAGCAAACCTCACATTTTTAGGGGAAAAACATTTTTTTTTCTCTTCAAGGGAAAGTTATCAATTACTATTGTCAGAGTAGCGTTTACATGTACTTATTTAATGCGGATTTCTTATAATATAATTCGAATATAATTTTAATGGAGTTTAATTATATCAGACTGAATCGCAAAAACTCAATTTTGTGTTAATATCATTTTATTTATATATCTAAAAGTTTTAACGAATTCTTTCTTATTCGCGTTGGATATCTCGCGTTATATGTGAAATATCTGACGAAGTAAATTAATTGCTACCTCAGAAATCAAGCCACCTACGCATCGGAGTTCTTCAAAAATACAAGTGCAATAATTAACTTGTAAAACGTAAAAGTTACCTTTAAAATGTATTATTATTCAAGCCTGACATGTTTTTAATATTAGTTTACAGGTTAACTTAATAAATACATACTTTGAAATATTTTTAGGTTGAACATGTTTTAATCAAATGATATAATATTTCAGAGACTAAGTGAAGGAAATAGAAGCCCACATTTGACCAATTAATTTTGAGAAAAAAGGTTTATGAATAATTAGATTTTACTCCAAATACATTAAAAGTTTTTTTAGTTCAATGTCAATTATGAATTAGCTATAAAATAATAATATGAAATACAAAATAATTACTATCCACAGTTCTTAAAATATTACTGCAAAATTTTAATGATTACAATAAAAAAAATTTAAAAACTAGTACACCAAAAACTGACAATTTCGGCGATTCATTTTCTTGTGATATGCGTAAAAGAATCAAATTTTTCATATATAAAAAAAAGATAACTGAAATTAAGCATACTTCAGCATTAAAAATGCTAAACTATACAAATTGAAATATTTCTACTTATCTGATATAAATACCATGATTCGATAAACATTCGAAGTTTATAACCCCACTATATATTTTTACTGTATGTTTAATAGATAAGGTACTTCGTACTTACGAATACATTAAATTATTTCTATTTGATTCTTATTTATATTGAATATGGGGAAGTTAAAGTAATAGCTCCATTCTAAATCACAAGACCTCAACATTGTATAAAATATATTATACTGTGTATATGTTTTTCAATACTTCATTAGAACGTAATTTTTACAAACTGAAACATTTTTATGAGAAATAAAATCACTCTGAAGGCACTATCTCGTTATTTAAAACTAAATTTCTTTCTAAAAAATTAGTAAATGATGAAATTTTATTTTAACTTTAAAGAGTTTCTACTTTTAATTCGTTGAATTGTTATTTTCTCTTTCTCAAGCAATAAATGTCAATTAATCGTTTCTATCCATATATATTACTTTTGTGTTCTCTGATATGCAAATATTTTGACAATTCTCTAAAAAAGTATTTGCACTAAAAAAAATGGAAATAATGCGAAAAATAAAAATTTTAAATGATGATTTACAAATTAAATGAATAAAATATCATTTCTAAATATATATAATTTTAGAGCCATACTTAAAGAATGAAAGAATCAAGAATTTATAAACATTAAAATTTTTTGAAGTAGATTATTTTTTTAGTAAGATGAATGGATACTACAAACTTCCTGGAAACTTCTCTAAAAGCTAAACGAAATCTGAAGTAATAATACTTTGAAGAAACGAGAAATTATAATGTAATTGTTTTTCCGACACCACCGCAATTTCTTAGCATTGCAGGACATAAATATAGCTTTAAGTAAAATTCTAACTTCTAAAAATGTTATTTTATAAAGAAACAACTATATATTTTTTAAATGAAATCGATTATTTTTCATGTTTTTTAAATCATTATTTTATAACAGCATATGTTCTGTTATTTTATTTTCTGTACATAGACATTTGCAAACGGAAGAAACCCCATTAATACATATAGCGCATTTTTATCCACGCGCGTCACGCTTCCAAACACCAAATTTTTAAACAAATAATTGCTTCTTTATTTAAAATTCAGTAAATTCGAAAAGACAACGTCATTGACCACGTTCGGAAACGTGATTAAAAAAGAGCGTATAAATAAATATTTTTTTGATAGTTAGTGTCAATTGAATTAGAATATATTATTTAAAAATTGTTTTAAGAATATTATTACAAGAAAAATCTTTTAATTGCAATTTTTTTTTTTTTGTTGCAAAAAATGAAGAAAGAATGGCATATTTTCAAAACATTATTTTTTTGTGTGTGAAAACTGCTTCTGTAATAATTTTTTGCCTATATATAACCAGGACTTTTATACATAAAGTGAACTAAAAGTTTAAAGAAATTCCCAGTATTTTTCGTGTCACGATTAATTGAAAGAATAATTGGTGTTTTTTGTTCTCTTTTCTCTGATATATTAAAATATGAATAAATCTACTTCTAAACTATATGTTTCAAAAATTTTAATTCAGACTCTGCTCAGAAATATCATTCTTTCTCTCTCTCTCTCCCTCAGCTATATATAGGCAAAATATTATTATTCTAGAATCAGTTTTTATAAAAGGAGAATGTTTTGAAAATATGTATTTCCTTCTTCACTTTTTGCCAAGAAATTGCATTTTGCATTTTTACTCTAATAAGATTCTTAGAACAATTTGATATATATATTCTAACTCAGTTGACACTAAATACCAAACAAATTATTTATTTATGCGTTTTTACAAAATCACCGTTTCGAACACAGTCACCTTAAGTATTACAAAGCTACTAAAACCATTCCTCGTGTATTTATGCAATTAATTCCCGCAATGATCCTACATATAATGAATTTTTTAACGATTAACACGCTTGTAGTGCATAAACGAAACACACATGCAAAAATCGTTTTCATAAACGTAATGCCCCATTAAATAAAGCGTGCTTTGAATAAAAAAGATCAACAAAACAAACTCAATACTCAATATTATTCGACAATGAGTCACAATAAAATTATCTAACGCAACTCCCACTCAAAGAATCAATTGATATGAAGATCTGTAATTAACTCAAATCTCATTGTAATTTTCATCAGCCGCTACTCAACACTTAGAGAACAAACCACTCCTGAAAGTCCACACGCAACACAACTAAAAAAGGGCGGGCAATGCTTTTCTCAAATCGTAAGGGAGGATTTGAATGGGTGGATTAACTTAAAACCGAAAGCCGCCAGATGAAACATTGCTGTGTTGAAAGAAATGTAAATAATGTTACCATGGAGACTGCGATTCCATTGCTTTCAATTTCTAATTATGCTCTGATGGAGTAGAAGTAAGGAAAAAAAAAATCGTGCGCTATGTCATTGTTCGACTCGCAAAAAATCTGAAAGAAAACGATGTTTGAGTGCTTCAAGTCATTGAAGCTCGAAGTGGCATTGCAAGTTGTTACTAGGCATTTTAAATAAAATGTTAGTGAAGAAAAGCAAAACTTGGATATGTTATTTCTGATCTAATGTTCGGTTTTGGAGACACGCAAAATGTTGTCTTTTTAGAGGTTTGGAGTTATGCACGTTTGAAGCACGAATGCATTCATTTATTCAAGGGGAAAATAAACAAAATTAGTCGTCTCAGTCAAATAGTAATATTCATAATATGGACATGTATTACTTATTTGTAACTTTTCACTTGTTTACGGGAAACGCATATTGAGATAAAATTTAAACTATATGTTTGAAAAATTTCTTAGTTATTTCTATGATTTAAATTTCATATAACCAAGAGAAAATGTTAAGTTTTTTTTTCTCTAATGGGGCTGCGGATTGGTATTTTTACCTTTGCAGACCTAGTACATTCCCCAGAAGCTGGTATTTCTTTTTAGTGTGGCACTTTTTAGGCGATACCAATTGCCGCAAGTAATTCTGACGCCAGTTTCCTCCTCAGAGGGAGGCACCTGAGCTCTGACGATACGAAATTGGGCTTAAGAATTTAATGTTGTTAAGAGCACTCAAGCCAAACGGACACTCAAGAGATTTTTTACATGCCGTATAATCATACGACATGGACACTGTCGATTTTCAGCATCATAAAAATCCATCGACTTAGGCCGGAATCAAACCCGCCAACTTAGGTGTCGAAGGCCAGCAACAAACAACTGCGCCACACAGCATGCATTATATATTTGTAATGAAAGCAGTCTCCCCCCTTTTTCATACTGATAGTTGCTTAACCCTTTATCTACCGCATTATGATTTACTGCAGTTTTTTTCATGCAATACTTTTTTTTGAATCACTACATTGAAAATTATGGAATATACATAAACAAAATACTCAAATGTGGGAAATTTAATCTGTTAGAACTAATTAATTAATTAAAGATATTCCACTGTAAAATTAATTATATGCATTGTTCACTTAAAATAAACAGTCAGATCGTTTTCTAAGGTATTTATTAACGTACAAAAAAAATAAATAAGACACTTGCCTTTTGACAATAACTATTTTTTCGGAACAAAAATGACAATCTTCGCAATCCGTTGAAAACGCCGTTAGCTGAAAACACAATTTCTGCTATAAAACAATTCGCCTTCCCCGCTAAAATACTAATCATAGAACCCTTTCTGCCATATATATTGGAAGAGTGGATTTCAAAGAATATTCCTGCTAAGTATTCGTAAAAATGGTTATTCTATGTCATTTTAAAGTGAGTGGTACTTATAAGTACCGCGTCGGTTGATAAAGGGTTAAACTATAAATTGTTAGTGCTTTTAATTAAAATAAATGTTAAGAAATTTTCTACAGAGCTATTTGATACATTTTAAGAGGCCACAGTACCCGAGTGAGTTAGAACTTAAGTGTCAAAACTCGCCGTGTAAAAGGGCTAATGCATCTTAAATCTATTGAAGTACAAATTTCTAGCTTTGGCCTTATGTGGAAGTATGGTGAGAGGGATGCCAGCTCAGTGGTTCAAAATAACAAGTTTCTCTCATCGATAGGCTTTGTGGGTTAAAGTGTAATATAGGGGGTCCTTTTTTCGCCAAGGCCTTTGGTCGCCAAGGTACTTTTATCGGAATTATTTATTTTAGAATGAATTCGATATCTCACCATGACATTTAGATAAAAATCGCCAAATCAAAAAGTGCCCCCATGCTACATTTGAACTGCCTTTGTGTTTCTTCTAAGTGAGAGTAAATAATCAGTCTTTAAGACGAGCGCATGTCTTAGAAATTATTTAAAACATTTCAAACGCAGAAACTGGTAAAAGTATATCTAAGCGGAAAAAATTTCTTAATTAAAAGTAAGCAAACTCATTAAGAATGTGTAAGAAAATTATTAATAATATTAATAAAAATAAATTGAGATAATGGCTCAGGAACAAAAAATACCTATAATTAAAATTATTAAAATTTTTTTAAATAAATTAAACAAAACTGCGCTACTCTTATTAAAATGCATATTGGTTTATAGTTTCAGAAGCTAATGAAACCATCTAGATTATTAATTGTTGCTAAGCATAAATGACTAAACCGTTACATCTTTAAGTGATTAGTAATTTTTCAATGATTCTCCCTCAAAATAATATTATTCGCTTACAGAATTTTTTTTTCCCTTTTGGAAAATGTTCTTATATCTCAAAGGTTTTTATTCATTTTTCAAATCTATGCAGTAGATTCAAAACCAATAATACAAAACATACGTCCAGAAACACAAACATATGTCTCACAGTCCACATGAATCTGTTTTCATGCTTTTAACTCAATGAGAAATGTCAGAGAGGAAAATCTTTTCAAATTACATCAGAAAATATATTTTCATCTCAGATTCGTATGGTGCTGTTATAATATTTCTCGTCTCCATTATTTACTAAGAAGTGCAGAAGCAACGGAACTTTTTGCTTTGTCAGTGTTTCCATTCTTGATGAATGGGGGTTAAATTACACACAATATGAAATAATGGCGATATTATTAAAATGCATGAGAATAGTTAGCCTTGAGTGGTCCCTGTATCAAAATTCCTTGGGGATCTTCACGAATTTTTGCTTACGCATGGTGGGGCCCCGTATCATTGATACGGCTGATACGGTGGTAGCTACATCTGTGTTAAAATGTATACTAATAAGTAATATAAAAAAAATTAAGTCAATTCCTACTTTGAATGAATGAATAGAAAGTATTTTATTAACGATTGAAAATTTGAGCAAGATTTATATATATATATATACATAAAGGGAGAGAGTGAACTAATAGCAGGAATTGAAAAAGCGAGAAAAACAATAGAAAACAATTAAAATAATTGTTTATGTCAGAGTTATTCAAAAATATTGTTCCATTGCTTTCAATTCATTAAACAATTTTTAGAGAGAGATAAATCGGGATAATTTTAATCATCTTATATTGGAAAATCTTATACTAAATTAATCTCTAAAAAAGACATGGTGACAATTTTCCCTTTTGTAACGAAAGCAATAGGAAAACCATGATCAGATGACGAGGTCGTCAACTAAGCTGACGCCTCACTTACCGACTCTAAGCTGCAACATGTTTAATTGTTCTATGTAAAGTTTTGTTATAGAGTTTTAGACACCAAGGGGCTACGCTATTTTTTTAAATATTTTAATTAAAAAAAATAAATTTCAATTGGCAAAATTTATTTTTCATTTTATTATTTTCAAATTTATTATTGTGAGATCACGACGTGAACTTTAATATACAGAAGCAAATAGGAAAACTAACAGATCTCTTAATGATTAAAAATTATGATGTTAAAAACCATATATTCACAAATAAACAGCGCAGATGGAATCATATCAGATTGTTTAATAACGTCGCACTTAGAAGCAACATTCGAAGGCTTAGTCATATCAGGAAAAGGCTTAATGAATGGGTTACTTTCGGAAAAGTTCGTTGGAGGATCTCAAAGGAACTAAATACAGAACAATATTGAAACTAGAATTTAGTTACTAAGTAAATATTGCCATTCTCAACCAAAAAGCAAGAAGGAATTAAATTATATTATTGTACAGTATTTGTGTGTGTATGTGACAGCATGTACAATATTTTCTTTGTAATATATTCTCAGAAAAAAAAACTTAAATATGAATTTTCTCCTTTTGTAACTAACAGAAAAATATAATCTAAAACGTATCTTGAGACGTTTCGATAGTGAAAAACTCAAAAACTATCAAATTAGCATTTTTTTTTAAAGTTCTACACTTTTATGTGAGAAATTTTCTTTTAAAAAATTTATAAATGCGCATTCAAAATAAATAAACTTGAGCAGTTGCATATACTAGAATTTTTTTTACCTCTACTTTATTTAAATTATATTTACCCATTATATTTTTAAAAGTTTTCATGTTTCTTAATTTTTTCTGAACACATATTAAAAAAATGAAGATTTTTTTTATCACAATTGATATATTTAAAAAAAAATTACTAAAGCTAAATTTGTCACTTTATAACACATAAATGTGATTATTAAATTTAAAAATCATTAAAAAAGTACGAATGCTGAAACGTGTGAACAAGAAATGCAGATTTATTTATCTATAATATAAAACTATGATCATTCAACTACAGAATTTGATTAAACTTTATGTCTAATTATAAAGAAAAGCATATTTAATAGAGAGTTAAAAAATTAGGATTGAAATATATCTTAATATAAACAGAGAAGGTGGTAAAAATCCAGTTGATCAATATTGCTCAACACTTATTAAATAGATTTGTCATGCGCTTGTGGTAAATAGAAACTTACCATTTAGGATCTAAAGGTTTTTAATAAAAGTGAAATAACATTTTTCTATGTTGTTTGAAATTAAATATTTTGTTATAATTACAGAACTACTAGTAGAACCTCCAAAGTTAGCAATTTCCCTAGTTAATCATCAGCTTATGATCACCTAATTTTGAAACACGCGATATGCGCACATCACCAAACTTTGTAAGCTTCTACACTTGTATTTATATGTTATAACTATTCTGGCATGCATTAACATTTAATTACATTAATATATAAAATATATTTTTCTTATTAATTGAATTTCAATTCTGCAATTAGTTTTGTTGATTCATCAAACTCAGAGGATGCTTCTTGGAATATTTAGTAATAATTTAATTTTCCATGTTTTGTTATTGCTGCATAATTCCATATTTTATACTTTATCAAAAAACGAAGATTATCTTTAAAATGATGGGGAATGATACATCAATTGTGTAGTATAATTTTACTGTTAATGAATATATATACAATTTTGAACCAAAATTGCGGATAGTTTAAATCAATAGCTATTTAAATTAAAAATATCAACTGCATTAGAATGTCTTACGTCTGATAATACACAATTAAAAATTGTTTTTTTTATGTGTTTCGCGTATGTTCTGAGAAATAGGCGGAAACATTATGCAAAGTCTTTCTCCGCTTTTTCTACGTGTTTTTAAGGAAACGATAAAGTCATACAAAATCACAATGTAAGGATTTCTACTGATAATGTAAAAGTATTTTAGTTGGTGATGTGTATGATTTCACATATTTTCCCTATAAACGAATCAATATAATATACAAGAAAAGTACATAAAGAATTTGTAACGAGCAAGTAGTGTCCCCTTTTGGAAATTGAGCAGCTTGTCCCAGTCCTTTAACCCTCTGTGTCCGGAGATGATTTGCTTTGATGCCTGTAGATGACGCTGTGGTGTGATTTTGGGAGTAGGCTACCTTGACATCTTCAGTTGGACTCTACCCCGAAAGAGGATCACGTGGTGGTACTTGGCGATTTTTTTCAACTCACGATATGTGCGATTTTTCTTATCTATCACCATCTATCATACGGATATTCCTATAGTTTTTTTTTTTTTGTTTTTGGTACTATTATTTTTAATTATTTTTACAAGAATATAAATAATTTTAATCAGTTTTTATAAAAATACTAGTCACAATTCTTAGATAAAAATATATTAATATAGTGTGCCTCATAAAAAGACTTAAATATTAAAAATTCTACTCAATTTCATGAGCGATAAGGACATTTAAAACAGTCCTTAAGAGGTAATAAAATTCAAAAAAATTTGAGTACCCATCAGTCAGACGGATGTTTCTAAGAGCGGCAAAAAATTAATGTTCTGGCCAGAGGGTTGATTATAAACAAATAGAGATAAGGTGGTTTTCAAATACGGTAAAAACAACATCAGTATTGCGTAATGTCAGGATTTCCCTAAAATATACTAAATTTGTTTTAGATAAGGATTGTTTGAAATAAGAATATTCAAAGTTTACTCATCTTAACTTTCAAAAAGAAAAAATTTCGTATGTCACGCGTACACACTATGTTATGTCAAGCATCTTTTTAATACTTTTTTTTATCACTTGGGCTCTTACGCTGTAATTTCTCCAAATGTAAAACAGAAAAAAGCATGATTCCTTAATAAGAATAAAATATTGCTCAATACAATAACAATAAAATTGCTAAAAACCCCGAGTCAGAAGCATAAATAAACAAAAGTAAAAAATGGTTATTCAATATTTGGAATCCATTTACTGTCTGAAAACCAAATCCCTCATTGATTGAGACTTGGCTATTTTGGTATGCATTCCATTTGCATATGCACGAAGACCTGTTAAGCGGCCATACAAAGAATCGCCAGTGGTCATATTGATGATGCAAATACACAAAAAAACACGCTTTTTAAAATATGACCAATTCTAAAAGATAAATCGATTTGGGACCAGCACAATTTCATCGATTGAGAAAAGGGTTTTTAGTTCTGAAACACATCGACAGATTCCTTATTTTATCTCTGATTTATTTTCCAAAGTGTTAATATATATACATATATATATAGAGAGAGAATATATTCACTCTTTTAAAATTACATTTGTAGCGCAATCTATGAGATTATATATTGAGAATAAAGTGTACCTTGTCACAAGAAAATAAATATTTATTGTTGAAAATTTATTGACATTCCCAATGAGAAAAGTCGCAACTGCTTTAAATACAAATATCTAAAAAACACGCATTTTTCTTTTACAAAGTATCTTTCAAATGCAATGTTAAATAAATCCTATATAAATCTATATATTTATGAACAAATATGCAATGCTAACATTTAAGTTACCTAAAGAGTTAGATATATAAATCTATCGATCAATTTTGTTAACTGCTGAGGCTTTAGCGTTTCACAGAGTTAAATATTTTTTAATTAACTCATGCTTTTAATTATTTGGTAATTTATATTGTTTAAGTTTCTTAATAACTACATTTACATTAATTAATGCATTTACTTCCTCGACTGAGGTTTATAAATTATTTATAGCTACCAAAAATATTATTTTTAAAATAGTACTAGTGGGGGGAGGTGATATAATTTGTACCCATTGTACAAATTATACAACCCCTATTGTGCATTTTAAAATAGAGTAAATAATTTATATCTAGAGGTTTAATACGTTAATATTATTTTTTATTGTATTTATTTTTTATGATCAAAATCGTAATATTCGCAAGAAACACCGTCCCTTGCATTATAATAGCATTTCAATGGAATCTTGGCGAAATACTGGCGATATGTCAAGTTGGCCTCCTTTTTGGAGACCACATTTGATGGCTTGGAGACCATATGGATATTTCTGGAAATTACTGGAGAAATATGTAACATCACGATCTATGACGTAAGCAAAGTTTTCGAGAAAACGCTGGAAGGTAAGAGTGTATTATGCAAGAGAGTCTTATGCAAATCGTTCTTGGTGCTCCTCTTCAGTTAAATTCAACTTTTTAAGACCCCCATTTTACTAACTATACCTTATATATAAATACATTTATTACATCATCATGAAACACTTTTTTATATAGAGGGAGATAGTAAATTTTTAAATTTAAATTAACATATTTTCCTTTAATGTAAACTGATGAAAAATATTCTGACAACAATTGAATATCTGATATGATCCGGAAACAGTTAACACACACACACACACAAAAAACCGTCAACCCAAAAACATAAATTCAAATTAATTATATTATTCGATTTACTAGTAAAAAAGTGAATTATTAAAGAGAGTTATTAATAACTCAATACAAATTAAAGTTAAAAAAACACAATAAGCATTATAATTAATAAGTAAAGAGGAACTTTAAAGTTCTTCAAAAATAAACGAATCGAAAAAAATTTGTGCATCTTGTATAATCACAAAGAATATCCAAAAAATTTTTAAGGAAATGTTTAACACTGATATTTTTTAACTAAATAAAACTACAATACTTTGAACCTCCACTAAATTTGTAAATTTTTTATTTAAATATTACTACCCTAAGAACCCCTGAAGTAAAGGTATTTTAATCTAAATAATATTGCATTGATGCTCTGTCTGAAGAGTGAGTACTAATGAAGATACAATACCAAAAATTCCTGTAAGGTATCCGACTACGTTGGGAACGTGATTTTAAAAAAGTGGATAAATGGATAATTTTCATGATATTTAGTGTCACTTAGATTAGAATACAAGTATAAAATTGGTTTAAGGACATTTTGACAAAAAAAATGTATTTAAACACAATATTTTGCTAAAAATTAACTTAGAATAACCTTTTTCAAAATGTTCTCCTTTTTTGAAAAATACTTCTATTATAATAATATTTTGCCTGTATATAGCTCAAACCTCTGTACAGAGGCTAAACTATGAGTTTTGAAAAATTTCCATTATTTTTAGTTACAACCCATTGAGATAATTATCGGCGTTTTTTTCTTAAAATTTCTTCCCTCTATTGTCGTAAAACATGGATAAAACCACTTCTAAGTTATATATTTCAAAAATTCTAGTTGAGCCTTTGTACAGAGGTCTGAGCTATATACAGACAAAATATTATTATAATAGAAGCATTTTTCATAAAAGGAGAACATTTTGAAAATAGATCATTCTATGTTCATTTTTTGTCAAATATGGTACTTAAATAATTTTTTATTGTAATACTATTTTTAAAACAATTTTATATACATTTTCTAATCTAAGTGACACTAAATATTATAAATATTATCCATTTACACACTTTTGCAAAATCACGGTTCCGAACGTAGTCGGATACCTTAACGCTTATATACAAGAAAAGGTAATCACAGCAATAGATGCCTTGCTTAAAATCCGCAGCAGACAACAATGAAACATGCGAACTAACATAGCATTGTGAAATAAATACTAATTTTTACGCTTTGGATCACGATGTTGCAGGGCGATCCATCAGTGCCATACACAAATCATTGTCTGTTCTCACATTCAACAATGAGACGAGGCTGGTCCAGTTGTTCCCGTTGACCAATTTTCTCTCCTCTACCCACTAATTCTTTATTTGCATCACAGTAACTTGATTTCGTCCAAAACGGTCACCAATTTCTCGGAAGGATTAACCTTTATAAGTCACAATTCCTCCTATGTAAACTCAAAAACGTACTCGGATGACTTCCATATTGTTCGATAAGACATATAGACATTTCTCATGTAAAACTAAAATCGCTAAAACTCAATTCCAACATAACAAGTAATATAAAAAAAAAAAATTTAAGTCCTCAATTCCTTCTTAGATCAACAAAGAAAATTTTTATTTTAGCGACTTTTTATTAAATAGTTACAATTAATATACATTTGTATATACATATAACAGAATCACAATCTTAAGTGGTCATTAATTTTTATTAATTATCATTAAAGTATCGTATTGTTATCCAAAAAAATCGTGACACAAGTCGTCAAAAGAGTCGCTAAGTCGCCAAAAATGATGCCAACTTGGCTGAATTTGTAATTCTTTGAATAATTAGTTTTAATCAATCAATTTTTATTAATTATGATTAAATTATTGTATTGTCATCCAAAATAATCATGTACGTAAAATTTCAGCTCAATTGAGCGTTTTAAAATGTATTTTATTAACGATTGAAAATTCCACCAAGATAAATAAATAAATATAGAGAGAGTGCGAGTTAATAGTAGGAATTGAAAAAAGCTTTCTGTTTTCTATTATGTAACTCTTATAACTGCTACTGCTAACACATAGGATTTACGTATGCACAGCAATGCTATTTGCATGTTTTATCGAGTTAAACATGATGGAAATTCCATGCCCATCGGATAGTGTCTTTATGGTGCCGCACGTAAGATGATAGTCATAGGCGAGTACATAATAGAATGCTTTCCAACTTTTTATCTGCTAAAATTTAATATTCTAGTGATATTTTCAAAACTCATTTTCCTTTCTTTCTTGTTATATGAATTCCATTATATCAAGAGACAACTTATAATTTTAATAAAGTATCATTTAATAGAGAAACTCGATACTAATCGGAATAGAGCAAAACAGTAAGTTTATAAAATTCAACTATAAATATAAAACTTTTACTTTGAATATATATAAAATTAGTATTATAATTTTGAGCTTATAAAAGCTATATTTTGCCACTCTAAAGAACTTTTTACAGCGATCACACATACCATTAGGTATTTTTGATAAGCAAATGGGTAACTTGTGTTGCTTATTTTTTTTAGAATTTTTCCTCCAAATAGTTATATGCTAAACAGGCATATACTCAATAAACAGTGCTTCCATTACTTCGAAATGAACGCGAATAAAAAATTATGCAATCAATACATATACTTTGAGAATCCGCACGAATAGTGTAAACATTGCCAAAGGGATACGTGGTCAGTGTTTTGATGCAGTTTAGTTCAAATGTGTTTGCTTTTGCTGGAATGAGCCATTTGAATATATTGACTAAGCTGTAACATCGATTCGAATATTTCAATACAAAAAATACGTGTAATTTTAAGACCTGGGTTTTTTCTTTACTTGGAAAAAAACCACCACAAGACTAGTTTGAGTGTGTGTGCTTAAATTTAGTATTCCAATTAATAAATTTGAGAGTTTCCCGAAGCTATGGTTGGCCCATAAAATAATTTGGAAATATTTCTGTTAAGCATACTTGCATTTTAAAAGCATAGCAATCAAATTTAAAGTATTGACGTGTTTCGAATGCATTTTTAGCATATCTAGAAAATGGAAAGAATTTTGTACTTGGATTATATTTTTTTATAATAAAAATAACTTAAAAATATTTTTTTAATGATATTAACTGCGTATTCAATAGACAAAATACATTACGATCACATGATAAATATGATCACGTGTTTTTTATCGAATTCACAATTGATCTTAGACTTGTACGTCCTCTTATATGTGTAAAATCCAGATACGATTCAAATTGGGCAAATATGTCTAAATATTAAGATTCTTCGAAAGTTTTTCGAAATGAAAGAAGTTCTTAAGTTATATGTGTTTTAAACCAAACGCATTTCATTTACCTGTGTTGTTTATTATTGTTAAAAATTACGTACTTTTTGAAAGAAAGTTTCTACAAAACTCAAAAGATGGCAACATTGAGACAATAGAACTGATTGGTTGGAAAAAAAGTTATACTTATCATGTGACTAAAACGTCACATATATTCATGAACTAGTTGGTTGGAATTACGTGATTGCATTTGCCATGCGACTTTGCCGTTATGTGAATGTAGCCCATTCAAATTTATTAATACAAATAATAATTTTTGAAGCAAAGCATTATTTAAAAACAATTATAGTAAAAAAATTAGGTTTTAGTACCCTGTAACGAAATTATGTATTAAAAAATAAGAAGAGAATTTTCTTTTGTATAAAATAATGTTCTTTTACTTTGATCATGTGCTGCGGTAGCCGAGGGGTATAGGTATCGGATCGTGGCTTGCTTTGTCACGAGTTCGAGCCCAGTACCACTAAAGACCCGGCCGTGTAGGGCAGAGATGCACGTTAAATCTGTCGAGAGCTGAAACGTCCTCCCGTTGGCGTGGTGTGGTAGTTAGGAGAGGGTGCCAGCTCAAGTGTCGTCCACGTCACTTGACCATGGTTCAAAATTACGTGATTTGTCGCCAAAAGCCCTCGTGTAGCTGAACAGTGCGACGTTAATATTCAATTACTTTGATCACAATCCATGTGTTAACAATGTCTATTTTTCTTTTAACACGTAAGTAATAAATCAAGCACGTTAACACATAACCCACATTTTCTATTACTTTTCTAGAACATATGTAACTAATAAATCAAGTACGTATAGGTTGATACGGGTCGTTAGACAAAATTAGAACGTTTAATCAAATATAAATGCACATAATTAGTTAAGCTCATTCAAAATTAATTTTTGTGTTCCTAACTCTACCGAAAATAGCTTGTCACAAAACATAATATTTATATAAGAAATAAACGAAAACAGTAGTTTTTGAGAAACGTGTTAAGGTAATTAACTTCTTAAATAGTTTTGAATTTTTTCTCTAAAAAAAAAGGCTAAAATAATTACTCTTTATAGGCTTATTTCTTCTTTTTTTATTGTTAAAATATTTTTAGGTTTGAGATTGATTTATAAAAAAAGAAATTCATTTAGTTTATTACCTAGAATTAATTTGATTTTTAAGATGATTTTTTTTTATGAAGCTTGTTTCCCACCACTCACTGGGAGCTATTCAAAGGTAGAACAATTCATGTCTTGTATTTCTTTTTATATCACATTACATGATATTTATGAAAAATAATTTGCAGACACTAAAATCTACAAAAGGAGTTATAAAAATTACATCAATTTATGTCAAATTTTCAAATATTAAAGACTTTTTACATAGTGCTTTTCATGAAATACCAGAAAACAGGGATCAACACATATTGGGATATTGCAAGATGTTTAAACGTATCTTGTTCTCTTCTTAAGGTATCCGACTACTTGAGACAACTTTAAAAAAATGGAGATATAGGGATTTTTTTGTGGTTTTTTAGATTTATTTGGTACATTTTAAGAAAAATATGCTAAAACTAAGAAGAGAAAAAGAAACTGTTACTAAAAATTACTAAAATGAGAAAAAATTGGTAAGAATTGGTAAAAATTACATAAACCGGGCTCATTTAGTACAAAGAGTTTATGAACAAATTAAAAATTTTTCAACTTTGATGTGTTGTTTTGCTATTTATTTTTGAAATGACCTTTAAGATAAGAGATGTTTAAATTTTTACTAAAACCAGAAAAGTTTATCTTCGTTATTATATGAAATTGCTTAAGAAAACAGTGATTATATTCACATAAGGGACTGTAAATTTTGTAATAAAACGGTGATTGATAAATACGAAGGTTAAAACACTTCTACAAATATACAGAACATACACGAAAAATCTCAGTTAATCGTTTTTAAAACTTTTTGAGCAATCGCTGTACCCGTTTGTGCATTTTCAAAAAAACACATTTCGAGTAAAACGCATTTTTAAGTATGACATCTTGCTTAAAGTAGTGGCATCTACTTTCAATAAAACACTTGTAGTTTCTGTTCTAGTGAATGGAAAATAATAAACTTGGTATTTTTATAAAGCTAATAAGATGGCCTATAAAATAAAATCATAAGAAATTGTCAATTTTTAGCAAAATTCACAGTTTTAGGGTAATTGGATACTTTAAGTTCTTTAATGGAGCTCAACGGTAACGTCTATATGCTTTTTGTAAAGTTGGCATAGGGTCACCCCCTTTGGGTCAATCGTACATCATCTAAAACAGTTTCCTTGCCACTCAGGAAACTTACAATCCTCCTTTGTGTTTACGACTTGAAAATTCAGAAATTAGTTGTAATAACCGAAATACAAGCAGCACAAATTATATAGGTGGTAATAGGTGGTAAAATAGCTTTCCATGGATATTTAAAAATTAATGATGTTGATGGGAAGTATACTTACTATGGCTTTATAATAAATGTTACGGAATTGACAATAACATACGTTAAAAGTTATCAAAACAGAAGTTAAATTAAGAAAATTATAAATACCGTAAAATCCGGCGTATAACGCGCACTTTTAACACAAAAAATAAGATTGAAACTTAAGGGTGCGCGTTAGACGCCGGGTATAAAAACGATAACTTTAAAAATAACAAAAGAGATGAGCAAGAAATTTTTTTTCTTCTACATGTATCGAAATACTGTTTATTTAAAAGAAATAACTTGCCTCATGAATTAAAAAAAAGAGTTGCATTTCTAGAAGAAAATTATTTTGTCAAAAGTCTGGGATGAGATAAATGAAATAAACGACTTCAAAACATTACAGCAATGTTTACTAATATTTCAGATATCTTCATAAAAAGGTGCGCGTTATACGACGAATATACCTAAAAATTAAAAAAATAATCTTGAAAGAATAAGTGCGCGTTATACGCCGGATTTACGGTATATGCGAGAAAGCATCTTTCAAAGCAGAACGAAAACTATTACGCAGATATGTATCGAATTATACTAATTTAATTCACTACAAATATTTTACTTACATATTTTACATATTTTAAAAATAATTTTCTACTCATTCCATTACTAATAAATAATTATAACGTAAATTCGAATAAAATGTGCAATTTGATTGTGTAGATTTTTTTTTCAAATCAATCAATTGGAAATAATCTAAAAAAGTTCTCAGAACTAAGAAAAAATAAGGGGAGAAATTTAGAGATTATATTTCTTTAGTCAGTGCACTTTTGATATCAAGATATGCAAAGTCTGATCTATATCTATCTTTTAAATATTTTTCTAAAATTTCCTTCCTTTTGAAGTAGAGAGGGTACAAAAATTCAACCACTGATCTTCCACTTTTATATTCTGAGTACTCATCGGAGGTTGAAGTGAACCAATCCATTTTCCTGGTAGACATTATAAGAGGTTGCTCAATATGGCGGCAATAGACTTTTCTTCAAGAGTATGGAACTCGATACCAACGCTCCGGAGGAAAACTTTTGCTAACATTATACTATGAGTATTTTCAAAGAAGAGATTAACTATTGGGAAAAGCAAAAGTTGGCTGAAATAATGGTTGAATAAAAATTCCTTTTTGTTTAACTTAACTCCTCATCAGACATTTGTAAATTTTTTTAAAAAAAATTATGAGAAAATGTTTCGCATTAATGATCAAAACTTCGAATGAATGTAATTGCAAGAAATGTTAATGGAACATGTCCCTATAACTTACTTAAAAAACATGATTACTTATTATTTTTTCTATGTAAATGTAATATGATAAATGACATTCTCCATAATTTTTATTGTAATAAAATAAAAATATTTTTATTAGATTAAACAAATAAATTTGATAACTATTGTAAACGTTAAGTTGTTTTCTTCTTTTTGATAAAGTCAGTTTGTTTTGTAGGTATGCTGTTCGTCTCTTTTTAAAAGGAAAAACTGTTTATTTTTAATGTACAGTAAAGTAACTATTTATTGTTATGATAAAAAAAATTATTTTATGAATAAAAAAGCATATAAGAAAATGAATATAACACTTCAAAATAATTGTTTTATATTTTAACCATATGATAAATCTTATAAACGATGCAAACAAGAATTTAATATTATTTTTTAAAAATACACGGGGGTTAAAATGTTTTAATATCAATTAATTTAATCAACAAAAGAATAATAAAACTTGCACAATAAGGAATAAGTATTTCATTATATGGTTAGACTTTATAAATAAAAAAAAATTGAAAAGAACATAAAATTAAAAATGAGCGGAATCGTGTAAATTCTTCGTTAAATTTTATACATGTGAATAACAGCAATAATATAAAAGTATTAATACAAATGGGGTTTTTTACTTCTTTTTATCAATGTAAAAAGCAAAAAGTAAAAGAAATCGCCATTTGTCATCTTTACATGTTATGTTGCCTCTTTCAATATTCAGTATTGTAGAACCTGCTATGTAAATATTGTAGTTCAAAAAAAAACACAAATAGTATTATACTTAAAACTCTTTAAAAGATATATAAAAAATGACACAGAACAGCATTTCCCCCCCTTTTTTTTTGATGAAATATAAAATGAATTTGATACGAACTTTCATTTTAAACTAACATAAAGCCTGTGATCTGAATGTCATAAATGCCATTTACATGAAATCTAGATAAACCAAATGCTTCGAAATAATGCATTTTTCTTTGAAATACCAATATGTTTGTTTTTATCTCAGGAACTCTTTTCTCTTTGTTTTCAGATATTATCCCATTAAAAATATTTTTCCGTACGCTTTGCAAAGATTTAAGTACTTGATTAATGACCGGAGAAATTTTGCTCGTGATAGTTATTAAGTCAATTTTTTTCAAAAAAATTAGAGGAGGAAATCTTTAATTTAAAGAAATAAAATAATCTTTAAAATTAGTCTTTAAAAATTATTTTAAAATAGTATTCCTTTAATATTTTACACATAATTTATCTTAACGAAATCTAAAAATTCTCTTTATAAACATTAATAAATTTAAATCATATTAAATGCTCTTTTTTAAAATACAAAAATACTTTTTACATAATTCTTTATCTTTCATATTTGCTTAGCTAAATTTAAATAATTTTTGATGATAATTTATGAAATTAATTTTGTATAAATAATTATTAATTTATATGTATAAATACTTTTCAGTGCAGAAAAAACTTCCATTCGGTTTCAATTCAGACATTGATTCTGCAGAATTAAATCATTTTTATGTTAGAAATTACATATTAAGCCTTTTTTATTACAATATCAATGCATTACCATAAATTTTTTAAAATTTAGAACGCAAGTAAATTTAAAATTAGGGAGGATTAAGGAATGAAAATGCACATCAATGAACTTAAAGGTCAATTTTTAATCATTCCCTGTTCAGTACTAAAAACAAAAAAAGGGGCCAAAAGGAATGTTAAAAAAACACAAAAAAGTTAAAAAAAGAAAAAAATGGTTTGTAAAAAATTTAAAGCCCTTTAAAAAACCCCACAAAAAACAAATTTAAAATTCAAACGTCATTTTAATGTAACATGCATTCTGGAAGCCCCATTTATGCTTTATGCAATGTTATTTTAAATATTTATGGTTTCATCATTCCATCTACTTCAACAAAATTTTATACTTATTATCTCTACGTATAAATTATTTCAATTGAAATGAGATCTTTTAGAATTAATTTTAAGTACGTCGTAGCCCTTTAAAAATGTTTTTCTTGATACTTATAACTTCATTTAAATGATTCGTAAAATAAAATTTTTTATAACTGAAGTAAATCCATATCGTGTGGTTTTTCTGTGATATATCCATAAAGTTCCGTTTCCCGGGGGAATTTTTTTTTTAATTTAGTTATTTTTGGGTTTTTTTCCCCTGACATTCCACAATTTAAAGGGAACGGTTTAAAAATTCAAAAACAATCACTGAACAATTGTGGGGGTTTTGGGTAAAATTATCAATACTTTTCTACAAAAACCCCCCTTCAGATTCAATAGTGATACCCTTGGGGAAAAGGGGTCTTCATTGCATAAAAGCAATCTTTCCGCACTTGAAAATATACTGAAAAAATTCGTTTCGTAGGAAAAGTTCGACGTTAATTCAAATAACATGGAAATAAAATGAAAGTATGAAAAAATATTAAGAAAAGTAAAAAAAAAATATTAAAAACCTGAATGAGATGGAAAAATTTTATTGAATGGAAGAGATAAAAGGAAAGAAATTTTAACGAACAATGGAAGGAATGACAAAAAAATTATTGAACAACTTTCGGTGGAAATGCTTTAAGTAATCACTTTTGTTTAGGTGACAAATTTAAAAATTAAATACTGAAGAAACGGAGATCTTTGTAGGAGAAACACAAGAACATTTAAAATGAATTCAAACAGAAATGTTACAATAACATAAAAAAAATGTTTTAATTAACCTCACTAAACTTATTTTAAAGACAATACATTTAGTTGCAACGGTATCCAAAAAAAAATAGCTCAGAAATAAAAACAAAAATATAACAATTAATGACAAATATAAACGACATTTAACCTGACTAATTTTTGAAAACTAATCCGTGCTTGAATTGTATAATTTAATCGTTTAAATGGACGTTCGAAAAATCGTCGCATAAAAAAAATCACTTTATTTACCGTAAAATCCGGCGTATAACACGCACCTATACCTTTTAAGCCCCCATTTTTTTTAAAAATTTATTTTTTCCCATTCTTAACCCCCTTTTTCCCCTGAAATTTGAAATATTAGTATACATTGCTTTCATATTTTGAAGTCATTTATTCGAGGTATTATCCCAGACTTTTGAAAAAATAGTATACATCTAGAACTACAACTCTAGGTTCATAAGACAAGTCATTTCTTTTAAATAAACAGTATTTCGATGAATGTAGAAGTAAATATTTTTTTGGTGTTCATCCCTTTTGTTATTTTTAAAGCTATCGTTTTTATACCCGGCATATAGCGCGCACCCTTAAGTTTTGATCTTATTTTTTTGTGTTAAAAGTGTGCATTACACCCCGGATTTTTCGGTATACTAGTTTGCATAAAACTATTTTATCAAATAAGAATTGAAGTTTCGTAAATTTTACATAAAACTATTCTATCAAATAAAAATGGAGGCTTTTTTTTTGTTTATAAATTTTCACAATAAGAAAATTCCTTCACAACCATCAAGAATCCGCGATCTCCATAGAAAAAAAAATCACAGTTCCATCATAACACATTTCCCCACTTTCATCAAACTACTAACCTCCTTTTTTTTTTTAATAACATTTCCGCAGTTTTTAATCTTCTCCCACACACACCTAAGCAAATCCCTCAACAGTAATCTTTACTCAAAATACGTGGCAATCGATCAGGAGGCCAATTGTTGGGGGCCCGAAAAGGGGGTTTGTTTCCCATGGTTTTCCAGACGCGCCACCGGGCTTGTCGGGGTCCGGCCCCTTCCCCCCACGGGCGGGGAAAACACTCCGGGGGCCACCCAAAAACCGCTTCCCCTTCATTTGCCGACAAATGACACTTTTTTTTTATATCTTTTGTTTTGGACTCCTAATAACAGCAATTGTCATTCAATGAACCGTGGAAAAACCCGCCCCCTCCCCCTCCCTTGGAATTGAAGTTGTTCCCGGGAAAATAAAATAATGAAGGGGGATATTGTCGATCGATGCATTCTTTTATTAGGAGGTGGGTAGTTAAAAATTAAGAGTTGTAACCGGAGATATTTTTTGTTTTGTTTTTTGAATTGAAGGAATGTCGATCCTTTGCTGATGGGTGTAAAGGAAAGTTCTGTCGTTTGTTTCTGAAGAAACAAGTAATATATCAAAAAAAAATTTTTGTCAATTCCTACTTAGATCAACAAAGAAAAATTTTATTTTAGCTACTTTTTATTAAATAGTTACAATTAATATAAATATGTATATAATAGGGCAGAATCCCAAAAATAAATTAATTAATTTTTATTCATTATCATTAAAGTATCGTATTGTCATCCAAAACAATCGTGTCTATAAAATTTCAGTTCAACTGAATGCTTTAAAACGTGAGAAAAAAACCTTTTCAAGTTTTGACACAAGTCGCCAAAAATGATGCCAACGGGGCTGTATTTGTGATTCTTTAAATAAAATTAGTTTTAATGAATTAATTTTTATTGATTATAATTAAATTATTGTATTGCAATCCAAAATAATCATGTATATAAAATTTCAGCTCAATTGAGTTCTTTAAAATGTTTTTATTAACGATTGAAAATTCCACCAAGATAAATAAATAAACAAATATAAAGAGAGTGTGAGCTAATAGTAGGAATTGAAAAACGAAGTTTTGTTCACTTTTTGTTTAAAATTTAACCTAAACTATAATTTTTTTTTTTTAGTTAAAACTATCTGCCATCGTTCTGGCAGCTTATTTAACCCTCTGGAAAAGAAGTCTTCTGCATTGGAGACAAAGTATTCTTACAATACCATTTGGACACCCTTGAAATTTATATATTTATTTCCATCATATAGTTTAGCATCTACCTAAGTAGATGATAGTCAGATAGTGAAATATGAGGAGTATTTGCTGGCCTAGGTAAAGTTTCTTAACCCAACTCTTTCTCTCTCTCTCTGCAATTTCTTATGTGGTGTTTTTTGCCACGTGTAGTCTAGCGTTTACGTGATGAAGAATCACATCTCTCTGTTAACCAAATATGGACTTTTATGTTGAATTTCTTTATTCAAAACATCGAGTAGTAAACAATAGCGACCGTTTCATTTTCTTTCAGCAACTCATAGTGCACTACACCCTTGCTGTCTCACCAACAATACAACATAATCTTCATCTGATACACGCCAGATTTGGATGTGAATGGTGGTGTCTCCCCTTTGTAAACTTTCTAACTATGTGTTCGTATACTGTCCACTTTTCATCTTCAGTTACCAAGTGGTCCAAAAATGACTCTCTTTTGTGACGCTCAAGATTTGAAGGACATATCGAAATTCTGTCCATTAATTTTCCCCGCTTCATTCGTGTGGTACGTATACAGAGAGCTTGGGCACGAAACCAGGCTTTTTAATGTAATCCAAAAATTAGCCTGATGGATTCCAATCTTGAAGTCCACTTCTGTGGAAGTTAACATAGGATTTTTCCTGATTATACTGTGTGGCATTTCGTCGCTGACATCTGATGGCCTTCCTGATCTAGGTTCATCTTTCAAAGAAAACTCTCTCAAGCAACTTTCACAAGTCATCTGTGGCATGTTCGAGCTATAACTGCTTCTTCTCCAAATACGACACACAAGCAGTTTTCTTTTTCTTTGCCACCATCGCGTTATTCCTTTTTTTGAACTCAAACAACAAACAATGTCTTACGTAAACTTTTTCATGTTGACAGTTTTACAAGTATAAAAACTATCTAAAATCCGAAAAAATGTGTATAAATTACTAATAGTATACTAATATAACTGTTTAAACAAGTTTCAGTTGGATCCGAGTTCTTGTCAAGGATCCACAACGCATAAAAGTGCACTTGTTCAAAAACGACAGAACTTTCCACAAACCCAATAAAATTGGTATTTAAAACTATTGTTAGAGTTGAAAGTATTGTATGAAGAGAGTCCGTAAGGTACTTTTTTTTAATAAACGTAACTTCCAAATTGTCAATTTTGATTAGACACACAAAAATAAAGCGATTTAAAAAAATTTAGAATTAAAAGTTTACATTTTAAATACTATTATATTTGAAATACTTATGAAAAAATTCTGAAGAAAATTATATCCCGAATTTCGATCTATCATCAACTTATGTAGAAATTAAAACTTTAAAAAGTCAACTATTTAAAAATTTATTTCGTATAATTTCATTACTACAAAGCACAAAAGGTTTCAATAATGAAATTTATTTTTATATTAAAAAAGATGATTCATACACTTTGTAAGTCAGTAAATAATACTAAAGTCCAGTAACTGGCTTAGAATTTTAATCAAATGTTCAACAAATATTTCTATTAGAAAAAAGAGATTTTTAAATTTTCTCTTTCATTTTCTTAAAAACCAACTCACTGAAAAATTCGTAAAATAAATCTCTCTCTCTCCGTTTTTAATTTTTTTCATCAATTAATCACTTTTCATTTTTAATTAAAGTTTCGTATTTATAATGTAATGCAAAATATCTACGCAAATCGTTACAAAGGTACTAATTTTAATTGTATTGAGCTTTTTTAAAAAAATTAAATTATTTTTAAAATGTTTTAATACATTAAAAGTTTTCTGTTGGATTAAAAAATAAATATAGTTACCATTTCACTTACATCTTTAAGAAATTTATCCTCCAGTTATGAAGAATTGTCTCTAAAAATAGTCTTAATTTGCAACATAGACTTTTTGTAACTATAAATGGGAAATTTTTACCTCAATTTTTTCAACAGAAACTACATTAATCATCCAGACTGTAAACACAATAAAATTTAGACTTACTTTCTTAACTTGTATAATTTTAAATACTGCGTCAGAAGTATTTAAAAAATTAACAAAATTGCGCCCTTTTATAAAGTGATTACGCGTACGGATGCTTAAAAACAGAGTATTTAATAGTTTACGAAACATGGATTAAGGGAAAAATACAATGATAAAAATTCAGCGTAATTAAGATATATTTGGCAAAGGATACATAAAAGCGTAAATTCTTTTGAAATTTCAAATTTATAACAAAATTAAACAGCTAGTGTAACATAATAAAAATTCTTTTTACATAATGAACTGTGATGATAAAATAAATGCAGAATTTCTTATATAAAAGAAAATATAAGACCCACGAATGTGTGTGTTTAAAATGTAGCACATTATAATTAATAGCAATGAAAATTGACGCTTTATCATGATCATACTTGTGTTATCAATATTTTCGTAGCAGTTAATAAAACTTCCCGAAACAAAATAAGTGATGAATTACTTTTTTATTTTTTATTCAAAGCTTTAAAATTATATACATTTTCTCAAAAGCAACGTATTGAAAATTTAATTTTATAGATAATATTCATAATTAAACTGCTTAACACATTAGCTCTATGTTCATTTTCTGTTTTAAACTGAATGATAATTTTTTTATTTCAATTGTAGAACAAATGTGTTCAGTTAATAGTAACTAAAATACATTTCCTTTTTTTTATTTTAAAAACTTTAAAAAAAATTACGTTAACATAAAATATATACTTTTAGTTATTTTTTTTCTAAAGATGTATGATACAGAACAGTGGCGCACACAAGGGGGGTGTCCTAGGGGTCCGGACCCCCCATAGTCCTTGATTTTTTTTTCGATTGGTTATAATCCTACGTATTACGTATAATCCTACCTATTACGTAAAATTTAATTATGTATTTGTTTTCAATAATTTATTTTATTAATTAATGCTAAGTATTTATTAAATAATTAATTTTGTATTGTTCCCCCCCGAAAATCGACAAAATCAAAAGAATATGTTGGGCGGCGTATTGGAGCATGATACCAAAATGGTGGACTTTCGACCCTGGACCCTCCCTTGAAAAATTTTTGTGTGCGCTACTGATACAGAATCAAAATAACCGAGAGGGCAAACACACACACACACACATCGCATAAAAATAATTTTATCAATTGATTCTGAACCCACAGAAAAACATTTTTAAGCGAATTTTATTAACAGCATACCTTTCATGTGTCAATATTAATTCTATTTACCTACGACACTAATGTCGATACCTAACACAAAAGAAAATTATTTTCAATTTTTTTTTCTTCTTGCTCACGAATGTCTGTACTCATTCTGTTACGTGATGGTATTTTTCCAAAACGAAGCCTAAAAACTACTCCTGTAACATTTCGGCCTTGTATCGACATTGAAACATGGTTTTCAGTCATTGAAAAAGGGAAGAAATCGATTGGCATGGTAACTGTTTAACTGACCACATACTGGAGTGAAAAAAGTACATTAAAAGGTGATATTTTCTGCCTCCTTTTTCCATTTATAGAAAGTTGTTTTATCTGGAACAAGTTTTTGTTAAGTAATAGGAATGCTGTTCAAGCAGTTATAACAGCTTCTGATGGATCTCTGATAAATTCCAATCTTTAGTATGATTCTAAAATACATATAATGAACCTAAAATGACCCCAATAATGGTAAATGTTTTTTTTTTGCTTACAGTTTAAAATTTTTTTTAAAAAAACCGGCAGTTGGAATCTGGTTATATTTTTCTTTTGTGTGTGTGTGTAGGGCTGCGGTAGCCCAGTGGTCAAGGTATCGGATCATGGCAGGCATGTCATGAGTTCGAGCCCAGTACCACTAAAGACCCGCCGTGTAGGGAGCGATGCACGGTAAATCTGTCGAGAACTGAAACGTCCTCCCGTTGGTGTGTGTAGTTAGGAGAGGGAGTGCCAGCTCAGGTGTCGTCCACGTCACTTGACCATGGTTCAAAATTATGTGGTCCGTAGCTGATCAGTGTAGCTGAACAGTGCGACGTTATAATATTCACTCACTTATATCTTTTTGTGAAAAAGTCGGACATAATTTTACTTTAAGATTAACTAAAAAAATAAATAAAATTATACAAGAAGTTTAAAAGTAAGTTCTCTACAAGTACTAAAATAACACACAATTTCTAATTGACGAGATTGTCACAAATAATTGTGAAAATTATATAATGTGTATTCCTAGCTTATTTTCATGTGATATTTTACTGTCCGTCGTTTATAAAATACATTTAATAGGTATCAATATCATACTCTAGCATTTTGAAATTTGGAGAAACTGTGTTGAATAAGGAGTTCAAAACATAATTTAAAAAAAAACAATATGTATGTTAATTATTTCCTCAACACAATTTAAAGATGACACAAATCCTGTAGAAAATCAATTTTTTTTTTTTAAAAAACATTTTTTACCCATAAATTGTTTTGTTCTCTAAATTTTGTATAAACAATTATCTAAATTCAAAAATTAAGCTTCTCCCTTTTATCTACAAACTATTTTTAAAACTGATTTAGATGACAGAAATTATTATTATATTACAGCTAAATAATATTCACGTAATATTTCTGTATTCACTCAAATAAACAACAATCCAAAAAATAACTAATGGGTACAATTAATTGATAAATAATTATCACACACAATTATGTGGCTCATTCCTTTAATATAAGTCAATTAGATAAATGTACAAAAGATTATAATTATCCATGAGCACTGCAAGTGTGTCTGTAATGTATAATAAATGATGTATCAATCTTAGAAAAGGGATATATCATTCATATGAATTGTCACTACAGTCGTATTAGAACTGAATACAAGAGAAATTATAGTAAACTGTAAATCAAAGCAACCGTTATTATCTGAATTTAATGCTTATGACGCATTAAAATATGTGATGCTCTGTTTATAACATATATTTCAAATTAATATTAATTAACAGAAAATGAGCTATAGATGTCATCCAGAATCTTTTTTCAAAACTCATATTTTCATAAGATCTGAAAATTCAATTCAAATTTATTTTCAAATGTTATTGCGCTGTATGATAATAATGTCAAATTTTTGCACTGAGTCAAATACCAATTTATTCCACACAAAATTAAATTACTTTACTTAAATGTATTGGGCATTCTTTTCTTCGACTATACAATATGTAATATATGAAAGTATATATAGCATGCAGTATGTAATATATAACACATATGTAAGTCTCATCAGTAAATTCTAAATATATTTTTTTCGGAATATTTTGATTTTACGCTATGCAAGCATATTTTTTAAAAGAAAACCAGAATATTTCTTTCTTACTTCAAAAGAATATTAGGAGAAATGAAATGTTACACAACACTTTTCACAAAAAAATCTTATTTTCACTTCATATTCATTTAAATATAATAATAATTGAAAGTTAAAGTGATTATCGTAAAATGTTCAGAATATCACAAGTAGTTTTAATATTAACTCAAACTATATAATATTAAAACAGCCAAAAATCCATCTTTTTCTCATTGATTTAAAAATATTTTCATCACATATTTTAACTAAACGTACACTTTCAATTAACAAGACAGGTTAAAAACTAAAAAGATACATTTTGCTTTATAACTTGTTTCTGTATCTTTTTTAAAATTCAATTTTAATGAGTGTATATATATATATTTAACATAAAAGTAATTCATACTATGGTGCGTACACATGCACTCACGCAAGCACACATACTCACCCCCCATATATAGGTATAATTAAATTCTGAAATGGAAAACTATTACATTTTCTAAAATTATCACAAAGTAGGGTTAAGCTTGCTTTCTAGGATCCTAATCTTCTCTTTCAGCATAAAATTTATGCATAATAATAGAAGAAAAAAAATGGAAAATATAAATGAAAATTTAAAATCACTTAGGCCTAAAATTTTCGCGTGTATTGAAACAGTATGCTACTGGAAAAATAAAAGTATTTTGGGAACATTATTTAAATGAAAAAAATTAACAAAGAGAAAACAATTAAAAGGAGCAAACAGGAGTATATATATAGAGCTTGTAGTTACATGCATGATCCTTTTGTTTCATTTTAAAATAGTGGAGACCAATTTAAATGTATATATTGGTTAGTGATTGAAAAATGCAGAAATAAGAAGTATAGTCAAAGCTATGAAAAATATTAATTGCTTTTATGTAACATTGTTATTTAGATACATTTTTCGAGTGTACAGTAGTATATTAGGCATTGTATACTTTACATGTTATAAAAAATTAATATCCCATCTTATTTTACGTTGGGAAATTCTTAATTCCAGAAGACTATCAAAGTTTGAATTCTATAAGAAACCAGCTTGAGATATAAAAATATGTAGAGAAAGATTATCACTGAAAACTTTCAGAGCCAGAAAATAAAAGTGGAAGAGGTAGAGAAAAACTATACTTCAACATTTGAGATAGAAGGGAAAAAATTCAAGGGATACTAAAAAAGTTAGTATATAGTTAAAAAACGTTTCGAATAGCAACAGAAAAAAAACAGACTAAAATCAAATAAAAAAAGAAAATTATATATTCTTTTGTATCGAAAAATCTTTTCTGCGCTTTTTAAGAGGAGATTTCTGAGTATAGTTTTCAATTTGTTGATTAATCGCTAGGACTTCTTCCATTTCTTAAAAATTAAACTTAAATTAAAAAGCAAGTTTTCGTAAGTTTCTGAATTTTTTCATGTAAACAATTATCAATAACAGATTTAAAATTAAATTTAAATTTTACTTGAAAATTTGTAAAAAAGCATTTTTTCGTAGAAATTATTTTCATCAAGATACAAATAACTTCTTTATGAATTTCTTACAATAGAGAAAGTTGTAACGGATGCCAAGCGCAAATTTTTAATTCCTCAATAAATCTTTCATTTTCTCAAAAGCTCATCTTTTCCTTTTCGCTCTCTACTTCCATTTTGTGGATTTTTCTTGCATTTCATAATTTTAAGAATATTTCAAAAATTTTGCAGAATTCAATCAAAGATGATATAGCGACTTGCCCTAGAAGACCCTAGATTCCACTTCCTCGATAAAAGAATTCTTTTTATTACAAGGAAAATTAGAAGTGAGAAAAAGGAGGAAAATAAGACATCTATTTTCAGCCTACTGAACCTAAAAGTTATTTCATGCTTATCGAAAATGAAATTACAAAAATTGACACCACGTGACATCGTCGGAACCAGAGCTCTTACCGTCGTGGTCAGTCTGTAACGGGTCTATCCGCGAACCTTTTACTAATCCTCTTGGGGTAAAATTATCCTTTTTAACCGTAAGTTCTGTTGAAAACTTTCTCCTAAAGAAGAAGACATTATTTATTCAAATAAGTTGTTCTTTTTAAGCGTTAGCATTTAGGTACGTGATGTTAGTCGCTGGATGGTCGATTATTGATAAATAGAGAATAAGTGATAAAATTGTGTGCTTAAGATTTACGACCGGAGATCGTACAATCAGAGAGATAATCACGATGGATTCTAGCGTAGAAGTCCAGAGAGCTCCAAGAGTAAGTGGAATAGATTATAATATGTTAAGTAGCCTTAAGTCATGCGATTGCTCTTCTAATTAGTTACTCAGTGCATTTCCTGCCTTTAGTCGTGTGGTTTAGGTCAAAGGGATAATAAATTTGAGTCTAAAACTTGTTATGGCTGATCTTTACTCGAATTCCCAAACACCAACAATCGCTAGTCGGTTGTCACAGGTCTATAAATCAAACTTCTTCAGCTCCCAAAAATTATAATCTAAATTTTAAATTTATTCAAAGAACTAATGAGACCACATTCACATTAAGTGTTCTTCGTTATACGTTTTGCCTAATGTTCATTAGAATATCTAAAACACTTATCTTATGTATCTAAGGCCTCCGTTTTGTAACTACTACGAAAAGTAATTGTTAGCAATAAAAAAAAAAAATTAGCAAAACTCGCATGGAAGCGTTATGAGTCACTTTCATCTCTCGCTCCCTCACACCGATCATCAAAAATGTGATCTTAATCCCTGCGAAATCACTCCACCTCCAAGAGGAACAAAAAGTGAAGATTAAATGTAATAATAGAAACGCCAGGTTTGCGTGATTAATGTTGTTAACTATCCAAAAATAATAATTCGGAGGAAGACGCTATGAGAGCCGACAGATGTTCCGTGCTGAAGGAAAAATTGTTTTACAGGAGTAGAGAGCTCGGTGCTCTAGGTGCATGATGATTCTTAAGAATATATCCTGTAGTAAGAGTGATTTAATAAAAATTCTACGGAGCAGATCATTTTAAAAGGAAATTAAATGTTGTACGCTTTTAGAAGTGAAAAAAACTAAAAATAGCTTAATCTGAGAATTTATATGGAAAGCGATTTGCTCAGATTCGACTGTGAAATCGTCCAAGACAAAATTAACTTTTCAGACTACATAGTAGGAATCTAAAAATACATGTACGATTTGCTATGAATTACATTTTAACCAAATATTAGAATTACATTACTGACAATATTTTCAATACAAATTTATTACTATGCTACAATTTTTGCGTTCGTTGAAAAACAAACATAAGTAAAATATGCTTTTTGTTTTTTCTAGACAAGGATACAAATTAGTAATGTATATGTGATATCAGTTTTTTATAGAGAAAAATTAACTGCTGGGAAAATTAACAAATGTAAAATTTCAAAGTCTCATTGAAGAATTACAGAGAAAAAAAAGAATATTTAGAAAAAAAATTTATTTTTGAATGAAAAACCACATAAAATTCATTAATATTTTAAAAGCAATTTTAGGAAAAAAAATTCGAATAACTTCAGAAATTTTTCATTAAATATTTATTAAAGATTCATGCTAAAATATACAGTTTTAAAATTTTAGGTGTTTAATGGAAACAAGTAAGTAATAGTAATACTTTATACATTTTGAAATATATTTTTAAACGAAAAAAAATAACCCGAAAAACATAATGAATTATTAAGAAGTATTTACAACGAAAAGGGAATATTGTCTAAGCATTTGACATTTCAGCATTTTAAAAATATTAATGGAAAAGTTTTTAAAAGTTGATAGATAACTCAAAGTTTGTGTAACGAAATTTGAACTAACTCATAAATATTTCAGTGACCACTAAAAATAAGCAAAAGAAATATAAGAAAGGTACAGCGTTAACATTACTTTTCAACACTATTTCCGCAATTACAAGACTGCGTGTCAATGTCATTGTTCGTTATTCTTTACCATATCCAAGAAAAGTTACTGTATCTGTAACAAAATAAGTTTTTTCATTGAATATAATTATTTATTTTTTTGTCATGCCATTTCCAACTTCTTTTGATTAGCAATTATAAGAATAACGGAAAACCAATAGGTCACGCAACTTTAAAAAGTACTACTGTCCAGGTATATTTATAAGGTTGGAATTCGTCAAACCGTTATTTTTTCTAGGTGTTTTTGAGGTTATTATAATGGGGATATCTATTTCAAGTAAAATTTGTGAATTTCGACATCGATTTGCGTTCGCTATTTAATAAATCAATAAGCAATATTCTTCCTCACAAATAAATCTTCTTTCAATGGATGAAAAACATAAACTGAAAAGTCATGAGATCTCAATTAAAATGCAAATAAATTTAATACTGCAGTTAATAATGATATAAATGGAATGTAATTTTTATTTATATATTTAATTTTAATTAAATATAATTTTATAAGTATTAAAATCTATATGTTAATATGTGTTAATTATGTCCATAAAACAACATTTCTTTTAAATACAAATTACCTTTGAAATCAAAACAATAAACACAATCAGACGGTGTTTCTTACACTTCTCACTTAACTGTAACTGAGTGCGCCATACTTTCCCGCCTTCCTACCCCAACTGAAACTTTTGAACCCCGTACCGGGACAATTCTGTACACAGAAAGTGCAACGGACAGACGCAAGGTCTTGTCTGCATCAATCCGCAGCACCTTCAAAGGTGTAATTTTCTTTTAACCGCATTACTTCTTTTAAGTGTAAACTTTAACTGTAAATATTTATTTTCTTGTAATATAAACATATATACTATCTCCATCTCTGGCTGTCATTTGAATTCAAGCAACGGCATCAGACGGGTAATAACACTCCCATTCGTTGTCAGACTTTTCAGTATAAACTTTTCTAAATAATCAGCCCATGTCTCTAAGAAATTTTCCAATTTTCCATTAATTCTAAAAATAAAATGGTGACTTTTTGCCTTCCTCTCCCCAAAAATCTAATTAAATATTTATTTCTATAATACATAGAAAGAAACACACACAGGGGCTTGAGTGAACTTTTTAATATATTGGTGAAAAATTGTGCCGCATTCATGATTATAAACACATCACTCAATAAGTCTCGGGCCTAACATATAGATGGTGCTACCTTCTAACTTTTCTAACCTAGTAGTATTAACTTTCAAATGGCACGTGTCAAAATTTTGGGATAATAGATTGTTTAGTTGAAAAGTTTAGTGGTTTTAGTGAAGCAACTTTCTTTTAGAAACTTGTTTTAAAAACGATGTTCCGTGCCACAAGTCCATGAAAATGATGGCCAAATTGAACGAATTGTGGTTCGAATTACGTTCCTACCCATTGTACAGTCCAGATCTGGTCTTCAGTGACTACTAGCTGTTTGTAGACCTTAAAAGAATGCTACAGGAGAAGAGGTTTTGCTCCAAAGAAGAAGTGATTGCCAAAGTTGAAGCCTATTTTGAGAGCAAAGACAAATCGTGTTCTACGAAAAAGGTATTAAAGAATTAGAAGAGTTCTGGGCTGAATGCATAACTCTGGAAGGAAAGTATCTTGATAAATAAAGTTCAGTTTTGCCTAAAAGTTGTTGTTTTATTAGTTAGGCCCACAGGATTTATTGAGTGATGCGTTATAGAAGACAAGATCTTGATAGGTCTTAACGCAATATGTTGTTTTAATTAATAATATACTTTAAATGAAAGGCAACTACTATAAAATCATTCTTCACAGTTAAACGCTTAAATTGTTCAAATTATTTAAAGTTGTTTCAAAAGGATTGATGCTAATCTATGAAGCTGCACACTCCTAATACATTAACACAAAAATAAACTAAAATTATTTTTACAGAGCTACTTTTTGGCACAAAATAAAATTTTTTGCATAAAAAAATGTTCCAGTGGCATTTTATTCTTTAAAAAAAGATAGTATAACTTCTTTAATGATAACATGAAGGTTTATTGACATTGTTTTGACAAAAGTTATTATAGTTAGTCTTAAAAATTCACTACCTTGAATAATTTAATAGCATGTAAAAACATCCTGGCTTCTGAATACATTTCAATCCTACAGCCAATCGTTTTTTGCGTAGACAAAACTCCACCACACGCAAGTTAATACAGGGACAGTTATGATTAAGACTTCTTCAAGTGGTTATTCGTGAACCTATCTGTTTCGTGAAAAACATTCAAAGATTTAATTGCTTTTCGAGAATTTTTTAGCACGAATGCGACTTAATTTAAAGACAACCAATAGACTTGGCATCATTTTTACTACCTATAATGCATCTTCAGTCAAGTCGTACTTGATTTCTTTTCAAGCTAATGATATTTTATTGTAGACTCCTCAGAAAAAAGAATATTTAATATTTTACATAAAATTATAAAAATGCTAATAAACAAAATTCAGTAAAATGGTTTTAAAAACTAGACAAATTGGATTTTACAATCTATTTCAATAGTGTTCGAAATTTAACATCACTAATACAGTTCAATAATGCTGAGTAAAACTGATTTTAAAAAGATTTAAAATTAATTAATTTTTAGCTTGCTTTTATAAATACATTATTGAAATACTAAGCAAAACATTTCTTTTGCGTTTAGGGAACTCATTACAATCAAAATGTGCAGAATAAAAAGCCCGTATTATTCTAAATAAAATATTAATGTGCTTAGAAAACTTTTTCATGCATAAGTAACTCGTGCTCTTTAAATATGCTTTAGATATTCTTTCGCTGCAATCGAATTTCCCAAAAGTTAATGCTTTATTTTAAATCACAAGCCACAAAAAGTAACTGGAAATAATCAATAATATAAATATACAAGAACTTAGCCACATATCAAGTTGCATACATTTAACATTAGAAATAATAGCTACAAAGCCACGAATCTTATATTTATTATTTTTAAAAGTAAAAATGAATAGCTTTTACATTACTTGCTTTTTCAGTCAAAAACCATTATTTAAATATGAATGTTACTCCCTGGAACATTTATATTGTAACAATGAATCAATATATTAAAACTGCGAGCGTTAACCAAAAGAAAAAAGAATTTTATATAAATCAATAAATTATTATTTTTTTTTAAATGTGATACATTTACATCGATTACTTTTAATGTTTATCATGTTGGTGTTTTTTACTTTAAATTCAGTTATACTCCTTTTATCAATCTCAGTGTTTTGGAATTTAATTTTTATCTACATTTATAATCTACTAACAATGAAATTTTAGGCGCAGTCTCATCTATGACAAAACTATATAAAACCGCCTGAAGATGTAAACTTCGAAACCGGAAAAGTGTAAAATATAGCAAAAACTAAAGAAATATTCTTAGTTATAAATAATCTAGACGACTAATAAATACTCTTAACTGCGTCTGTAACTAAAACTATTAAATGTAACTTTCACGGTCTGTTAATACCATCATGTGTTATGAAGGAGAGAACATTGTAGCAAAGTTAGTCAAAGCTGTGACGTATAGAAGGAAACGTGTCTCCCCCTCGGCAAATGTTTACCCTTTGCATGCACATGTTTGTGCTTTTTGTGAATGCAATAAATTTAAAAGATTTTACACGAGCTAGCTGGTGTTAGGACTTCTAAAGTTATAACAATAATGCTGTAACCAAAGCAGCATTTTCATTTAAATACTAGTTAATAAGAACTATTAAGTAATTTATAATTAGTAATAATTAGTAATTTATATATAAAAGTTTTGTAATTCTCAAGCACATTTTTCATTTAAGAAAAAGGATTGTGCATCATATAAAAACATTTTGATCAGAATAGTGTCTTAAAAGGAAAGCCGTAAAAGTAAAGGTAACGAACATCCAATAAGAAATCGGAAAATTGAAAATATTAAAACAATAAATCACGAATAAATACATTTCACTTTAAAAATAAAATATTAAATAAAAGTATAGAGATATAACATTGAAATATACACATATAAATTCATTTACTTTAAATATAACAGAAAATAATTCCCGAAATTAAATTGAAAAAATTGCATGGCCGTTCCTGAATGAAATGTATTTTAAAAGTCTTTTTCAACATAGCTTTAAATTAACTGTTCGGATTTTTTATTTTACTTTTCAAATATAATCATCCAATGATAAACATAGAAATACTAAAGAGAAAAAAATTAGTTCGATTTTTAATAATATAATGAATAAAAGTAAGCCAAAAGTTTGATAAGTAAATATTTAAGAGAAAATAAAAAAGGAATTATGAAATACTTTCATCTTTAAAAAAGTGTTAATACATTTGAAAATTCCTTCGAAACGCAATTGCACACTTTATGCTCTCAAAAAGAATTGTAATTTGAAAACTGATAACAAATTTCAGATCAAAATATAAAATATTATTGAATTCTGTTAACTAACGTTTCAAATTTTACTTACATTTCCTTCTCTTTCACAAACTTTCGAAAACAGCATGGAACACAAAATTATAAAATCGTTATATTATATATCGTTTGGCTTTTAATGCAACTTAAAGTTGCCGCAAAAATGTTTCGTAAATTAAATATATACATGCTTTATTCAATTAAAATACAATAAAAATATTCTGAAAAGTGATTTCCTTAATAAATTAAATTATTTCCGAATTTAATATTTTTTTATTTAAAACTTTTAAATAACTTTAAAATTTCATAAGTAAAAATACTCTTCGATTTAGAACATATCATTTGTTTCGAACGCTTAGAATAAGCTTAAAATAAACTTCATTCTAACCTTATCAGTATGAGAAGTAAATAAAATTAATTTTATTATTATTATTTAAAATATTTTTAAAAAAATATATTGGATTAATTCTCGCTACTTTTTGAATGCATACATTATTTCAATTCTAGATGAGTATGCTTTTGCGAAAAATCTACGCGATTTGCGTTTCAAAACTTTTCCCAAATACAAGCATTTTAAATTTGGCAACGAATGCTGTGCCCAAAGTTGAGAAAGCCAACTCACGTTCTCTATTTATGACGTCATCGTAACTGAAAGCCAAATCTCTTCTAGTTTTGGGAGAATCTTTTCTTTGCTTAGAACTTCGTTCCTAGATCGCGGTCTTTTCAATCTTAATTTACCATCGTACAGTGATGATCCTCTCACGATTTGCTATCGTATTCGAAGAAATCTCCTTTCCCACTGATGACTTTGAAAGAAAACTTGTAACTACTTTAAACTCGAGAAAATAAATGCTTAGAAGATTTGACGCTGTTAACTGTAAATAGAAGTATTAGGATCTGTTTTAGATCATTAACACTGTTATAATTTACCATAATGCAATGAGTTATGAGCTGTTATAAATTATACACGCTATAGTTGTTTGAATTTAAGTTATATAACATGAAAAAAACATCTAAATTTAGTTGATATTAACTTTCAAAATGCAACGCATTTTATATATTTTGGTTTAAAACATGAAGATTATTTAGTTATGAATAATTCACTATTATGGATAAACTTAATCATCTGTGAATTAAATTTTAAATTCGAAATCACTGCCTAGATATAAATTTGGCGGTATAATTTTTTACTATTCTTCACTATTCGTCACATTTAATTACATTATTCTAGAAGAAAAATAGAAAAAGAAATGCTAACATGCTAAGACACGTATTTTAAAAAGCATACCATATTACAAGTAAAAATGCATTCTTAATTGTAGTTACATACTTACATTTCAACTATTTTAATTGAAAATTTTCAATACAATGAATAAATAAAATAGTATTCTAAATATTCAAGTTATAATTGGCTAAATTCATGACATTCACATGATAACTTCAATCATGAGTTCCTCAATGAATTCAAAACTGCCATTACGTCTTTTACTTGTTGTTCTGCTCGTAAAATTTCGTTAAAGTTTCAAATTTCATAGTTGGATGGAGAGATACTCAAGTATTAAGATATTTCAAAAAGTTTTTCAAAATTAAAAATCTTTTACAAATCAAGCGTATTTTATTTACTTATACACACGAAATTATTGTTAACAAATGTGTACTTTTTAAAATAAAGTTTCTGAAAAAGTTAAAATTGGGCAACATGGACTGATTGGTTGAAAAAACACGTGACTGCAGCTATCATGTGATTATGACATCACATAGATTAAGCCCATTAGCGTCCTTTGAATGAGATGTCTCAAAACAACTAAAGGTGTTAAAATGATGAATTGAATCTTATCAGTTGAAAGTCAGATATAAATATCTTGTTTTTAACCAAATAAGCTTAAAAGTGAGTTCAATGAAGAAATTTAAGAATTTCAACTTGATACTAAAAGATCTAAAAAAATCAATAATGTCTAAATACTAAACAAAAATACTTATAACTAAGACATATTTGTATAATTAAATAATTGGCACACACATTATTATCATCCAAAGATATGTATATAGTCTATGTAATTGATATAATCAGTAATATTTTTCAACGGTTCTAACCATCAACTCTAACAGGGCTACAAAGTTTCTAAGAGTAAATATTAGTTTGCAACTGTTTATTTTATTTTTTAGACGTAAAATAAATAAATATCTTAAGGAAAATCATTAAGAAAAAAATATTTTGATCAACATGTTAGTTCAATTTGAATCAATGTGTAGTTTTATCAGGCATTTGTATTCATTTGTTCAAGTGTACTTTATTATTGAACAAAGTTATGCTTACCAAATAACATAAGACATGAGAAAACACAGTAATATATTATAACATGACACAATTAACTGAAATAAGTAATAAAATTCGAATATAGTCCGTGAATATTTTATGACATTGATGCCAATTAATTTGATAATTTTTCCTTTCTTCTTTTTCCATAAAGGTTCCCAGTTACGTAGTAATTGATTCCGGTTTTACGTTTTGTTTTGACATTCCATATAAAATTGTAGAGATAAGGTTATAATTAAATATTACAGTTACTAATTTAAAAATGGGAAATTTGTTTCTCATTGTCGTGAAAGGATTAATTTATACAAAATAGATTGATGGATTTAATGTGGTTATACTAAGATTCAAATCTGTGTAGGAAAGAATCGGTCATATTTAAATAAGATACAAATTCAAACTTAAATAAGACATCAAAAATCCAGCTATAGAAGAATAAATGCCAAAATTATTAAAAACGAAAGAGAACAGAAACACTATATATCATTGACGATATGTAGTCTTAAATGTTCATTGCGTCAAAATAGATCATTTGAAAAATCTTAAGTATATATAATTTAAATTCCATAAAACATTCTTGAAAAAAATATAATTTGCAAAAATGTTAATTACTAGCAGGTATCCTAACATGTATAAAAGTATTGGGTATTATACACATGTGTATTTTTTAAAACAACGTATTTCAACAATTTAAACTATTTCGGCATTTGAACAGATTAAATGTTTAATAATTTGCTTTTAGTAAATATTTACAAGAACATAAAGATAAAACATTTTTTTTACAAGAAACAAAGACAAAATTTAATTTTCAAACCAAATAAAAACACATTTACTAGCATTTGTTGACAAGATCCTAGGCAATTAAGAGTTTACAAAGTTAAGCCTTTCTAATATTTATCGAGGTGATTTTTCAAAGCAAACTCATTATATAATTGAATATTAAGTTCTATGACAATTATTAATGATCACCAGCAAAAACAATCCAAAGCAAAACTTTACGCTGTCGAAATTCAATCAGAAATATGCGATATGTTCCTCCTAGTTGGCATATCGTGCTTTAAACCAAAATTCCTCCCCTTTGGCCTTGTCCCGATTTCTACGACCAAATTATGACTCGGAAACAGTACAAAAAGTCTGTTGAGGGTTGCGATAAATCAATAACAATTACTTCTCTACGCACACTTCTTCAATTTTAGATACGTTTTAGACAGATTAATTTTGCACGCTCTGCATTATTTTCCAGATGGTTCGCCGCCGGATGGGGTATGGTGACCATGACCAGTGAGGATTGGGTTTTTGTTGTATTATGTTAAGCCTCATTCACAATTCAGAAAGGAAATCGTTACAGTTGCGGGGAAAAAACTTGATGGGAGAATTACCGCAGATTACTCACTAAAGTGACCGTTTATCACAGAAGAGTAAATGGCTGTTACGTATGTCCGACAACTTAATTAATGCTTTTAGTATTTTTTGCTGTGATTCTGGTAATTGGTTTTTGAGGAATTAAAATAATTTGCACAACTTTGCATTGAGTATATATTGAAAATTATTAAACGGAAATAAATCCCCGAAGCAAAATATGTAAGAATTATTAACAATGTATAAAAGACTAAAGGAATAAATGTCTTTTAGAAGATCATTACGTGCACATAAATATAGCTTATAGTACAGTTATGAGCTATGTTTTATTTAATTTCTACTATTTTTTTTAGTTCTCTCTCTCCCTATGTATAGTATATATCTTGTTCAAATTTTCAAACGTTAACAAAATACTTTCTATTCATCCATTCAAGTTCAAATACATTTTTTAAAACTTGTAATGGAGGACACTTGATGTTAATACAATTTTTTCAAATAATGATTCATTAATTAAATTAAAAAATGAATAAATAGTAACAAACATAATAGTCCAAAACTATATATAGAAAAGAAAATGGTCCGTTGTGTCCCTGTAGCGCAATGTATAGTGCGTTCGACTTCTAATCCAAAGGTCGTAGGTTCGAATCCCATCCGGGATGGCCTAATTTCTGAGAATGTGATTTCTTCTTTTCTATACTATTTTATTAGAGTAATTAAATTTAATGAATGAATAAATAGTAACAAAAACAAAAATAAGAGTCCAAAACCATATACAGAAAAGAAAATCGCGGTTTCTATTTTGCCACTTAATAGTGTGATTCTGTAATATGTATATACATATTTATATATAATTGTAGCTATTTAATAAAAAGTAACTAAAATAAAATGTTTCTTAGTTGACCTCAGTAGGAATCGACTTTAAGAAAATTTATATTACTTATATATTATTATTATTACAGTCTCTTAATTAAGATATTAATTTACAATGCATGTATAGAAAAATTAAATATAATTTTTTCTGTATCTGAGTTATTCATACGATGCGTGTCCAGAAACTAAGTACCGTTTCGTTCTAGCGCAACTTCAGCGGTAGTATCGTTCAACCCTTGCTCACTCTTGTCTATGGTTGATTGTCAGTACACAGACGCTATTATAGTCGGATTGTGTTGTTTTTACTCATGTTAGCGAGCATTCAAAATGTTTAAGACAATTGCCGCGCGCGCGCGATCTTGCCACCTGTAAAGTGCGTTCTGTTACCCATTTTTTTTAAACGCAAGGAATGTTGAGCCAATTGAAATTCATCGTCAATTTGTAGAAATATATGGTGAAAATGTAATGAATGATGGAATGGTGAGAAAGTTCAGAACGATACGACTTTCTGTTAATAATAATGCCTTGGTTGAAAAAGTAAAGAAAATTCTTAAAAACAGATGATTTACAGTAAGATTGTTTTTTAATGAATTTTCAAAAAGAGCAGTTCGGGAATAGCTCTCTTCACTTGCGACATTTTTCTTTGACAAGGGTATAGAGTTGATTTCCCGATATGACAAAACGTTCAAACCATGGTAGTAACTACGTAGAAAAACATGCTCTTTGATGTAAAAATAAATTTTGTTTTGGAAAAACATTTTTTATGTGAGTTTTTCCAAAACGGTACTTAGTTTCCGAACACGCCTCGTAAAAAGAAAAATTCAAGACATATAAACCTATCTACAAAATTGACTTTGTCTTTTTTTTTTTAATCAATTGTGAAGAAATAAAATTAAAGCCTGCATAAGGTCTAATGATTATCTAGCTACAAAATTAAGCATACATTTATCTTTTAGATTCTCAAACAAAAATAGTGTGCCACTTTCAAATTGAAAAATACTTCAAGAATCATTCTGAGTATAGGATATTAGAAAACAATTTAAAAAATAATGAAAAGTGAACGAATCATAATTTAACAAACATAAATTTAGAGAACGAAACCCAATGATTTTAACTCTGCCATCAACTGTGGTAACTTATTCACAGCAGAATATGCATCATTTTAAAAATTATTCAAACATTCAAGATATGACTCAATTATTATACGTCGATACAACACCAAATAAGATTACTACATAAGTTTATTTCTCAAAAATTTTTTTTATTCAGAATAGTTAATTATTTTAGTAGTTAATCAAACAGTATTAGTAAAATAAACTTGCACTCCTCAGAATGTATACAGTTAAAACTGTACAAATATGAGACATTTTTAACAATAATATTCCTTATACACAGATTCTACCTTGAAAAACATGTAACTAACTTTATGACTCCACGAGTAACTTTTTTGATATCTTGAAAATGCTGTAAAGAAACTGAAAATTTTAAGCTTTTTTTCTTCGAGATAGAAACATCATGCTACATGTTTCCCCTAAATGTTTTTTATAAACATTCTAATTCTGTTGAGGGAAAAAGTGACTTTCACGCCTCCTTGAAATGCAGGTAGGCTTTCTCCAAATGCCTAGGCCATCACCTCCATTAAGGTAAGTAACACGAAAATAGAAATTTACGGGCAACTCATTCTGAATTCTAGGTAAGAGTTTCTAGTACCAGAAACTCTGGGACGAGGTAAGGTTTTATAATCGCTCATTTATACCATATCGCCCAACTAACTTCCCGCGAAGATTGGGGACTCCTTTCATTTTAATCACTTATAGTTGCCGAACATTGCAAGAATTGCGGCTGGGTATGTTTTTTTCAGTGTTTTATTTTGCCTTCGTTAGGTGGGTACGAGATTATTTTTTCGGGAACACTAGTGGCAACTGTTGTCTTTCGACGCCCTTCCAGTTCATTAGGGCACTAGATCGCTTTCAAAATTGTATCAAACAAATATAGAAAGATTGTTTAAAAATTGGTTTTATCGCCTGAATATTGATGGTATTTGACAGCAGAACACGTAATACACACACAGTTATGTAGCCCTTTCTTTTTACAGTATGTAATAAATTTCGTATAAAAAATGTGCATACATGCTAAGCAAATTGTTAAATCTTAATGTTTTAATTAGTAATATAACAGCTTTATAATCAGGGAGGTTCGATAAACTGGTAGGTAAAACATGGGAATCATAATCAAAATATGGAATTCGCAAAAGCTTTCAGGTAACGGAACTGATACTTCCGGACTTCTGCCCGGTCGAAGAATCCTCACGTTGGTTGGCTTGATATACGAAGGTGAGTCGGAAAATAAGTTTCCTCTGTCGATTGTGGTTAGAGTTGTGTATGAAAGTCAAAACATAGACATTAAAGATAAGACATAACTTTATCTTTTCACATAAGTATTAAGTACACTGAGGCATTTGTCATACCGCCTGTTAAGCTTCAAAAAGGCCTCCAGAAAAAACTACGGGCTTTGTATGCGGAAGAAGCTTTTAACGACTTGTTAGATTTCAGCATTGCTTCCAAAACTCCTTCAGGCGAGATTCTCTTTCAAAGCCGAAAACAGATGAAAGTCACTTGGTGTGAGATCAGGACTGTTTGGCGGATGGTGTAGGCACTCCCAACTAAGAGTTGCAATATGGTTTTGTATTGCCGTTGCCGAGCGTGGTCTCGCATTGTCATCCAACAACAGAACGCTAGATCTGAGGAGCCCAGGCCTCTTTTTTCCGAATCACCTCTTTCAATTTCGACATGGTGTCACAGTATCGAGTAGCATAGATGGTTCCAACCACCAAAAAGTCCTCGCAAAGCTAAACGTTTCTTCCGTATGCAAAGCCCTGAGTTTTCCTGCAGGGTTTTTCAAAGCTTATCAAGTGGTATGACAAATGTCTCAATGTACTTGTGTACTTATGTGGAAAAAATAAAGAGAGTTATATCTTATCTTTAATGTCTCATTCTATGCTTTGACTTTCATACTCAACTCTGTCCACAGTCGGCAGGGGAAACTTATTTTCCGACTCACCTTCGTACAAGTTAGAAAAGCGGGGTGCTAACTCAGATATCGTTCTTGTCGTTTGACTGTTTTCCAGATTTGCAAGGTCCGCCATGTAATGTCATTAAACAATCAAATTATTTTATTAAAAGAATAAGCTTGATCGAATGATAATTTAGGTACTTGTGTATTATCACAACTCGAGATATTTAATGACTTTTTTTATTACAAAAAAAAATAATTGTAATTTTTGCACAGGAAAAACAATTACATGCTTACATGATTGTATATAGAGATATATTAAGATTAGCCACTTAAAAAGTTATATCTTTTTTAAAGGAGTCTTTAAGCAGGTTTTTGTGAGTTGTTATTCTTTTTTAATGGAAGTTATATTGTTATAGATTTAAAGTATAACTAGAGCTTTTGATCTTTCAGCATCATATCAATCACTCAAGAAATGATTCAAAATTTGTTCCTTTACGCTATTTTTCTCACCATTTTGTTTATTTGCGCATTTTTTCGACATATTTTATGTACTTCTTGTTTATTCTCCAGAAATTTTTTTATGGCCGCGTTAGCCAAGTGAACATGACAGCAAACTCGTAACTGCCGTTGTCGAGTTGCGGGCTCGAAACCTTGTGCCACTGAAAACCAGCTGTGAAGAAAGGTTGATTCACGTTAAACTTGCAGTGGCTCAAAGTCCTCACGTTGGAGGGGTATTGAAATTTGGAGAAAGGTTGCCAATTCATGTCATTTTCGTCATCTGACTATGGTTCAAAATACCAATGTCCGTGGATAACAGCTCCCATGTTGCTTTAGAGTGCGGTGAAAATCAAACCAAGAAATTTTGAGAGTCCAAGTAAGATTAGTTTTTATTTTTCCTTTAACACCAACAAATTTTCTTTTCGGTCGGGTCGGTTTGTAGCTCTAAGCCCTTTGGAGGAGGTCTGTCCTCCCGAGTTAGTAAATGTTGAGTGAGTTGTTGGGATTTTATGGAGTTATGCGTTTACTTATAATTCCATGGCTCGAAAGTAGCTCTTTTCAAGATCTATTTTATCATCAAATCAAATAATCAAGCACGATTGTATCCTCCTGTTGAACGAGTTCGTTTCAAATTTCATTTCCTCCTATTTAGAAATTCCAATTATGTCGAAAATGATAAGATAAAAAATATGCATCAAAACTCAGCAAATCAAACGCTGAGAAAATAGCGATATCATTTGACAAAACAAGCCTATGCACTGACATCTTAAGACTTCTTGATGATCAGGGCCCCTGTGCAAAAGTAGGCCCTACCAACGATTTTTTTAAGTGAACAATGTAAAAAACATTTGATGTAAAATACTGGTACAAACGGTTACCCATAACAAATTAATGCGCGTGATTCATTATCCCACAAACAGGCACAAACCGACTAAAGCAGGGGTACTCAACCTTTTTTTCTGCCGGGTCGCATACATATGTCAGCTATTTCATGCGGGCCGCACACACATGTTAGTTATTTCCCGTGGGCCGCAATATGAGGATAAATGGGGAGGGGGGAGAAACACTTTAAGACCAAGATAACATTGGAAATTTAAAATGTGGAGAATTGATCAAAATACTATAACTCCTGTTTTGCTTTTTTTATATTTGTTTACTTTTGTCATTAACACTAAATTAGGAACATTTAAAAACACTCCTTCACAATTTCTGCATCAGTACACGATTTCATATGATTACCAATAATATACTTCATAGGATGTCTTTGTTACTGCTGTGATATTACCACTGACAAAACACTTTGTTGCTGTTGCAAAGATTATTCAAGAAAGCCTATTTATCACCTCTGGAAAGAGATCTTCGAGAAAAGTGTCATTAAATGATTCCTGTTGATTGATATTTTTTAAATACAGCACTTACATGACAAATCAAACAATTCTTGATCCATGTTTGTTTTTGACTAAAAATAGTCAACCTCCCAATCGTCTTGAAACGATATATTTTCTTCCAATATTATTCGCTTGCAAAATATAAAAGATAGTTAAAAAAATTAGTTCCACCCATAAAATTGTCGCTACTACCCTGTTGTCTGTTATCACTAACCGCAACCGTTCAAAATAGAAAAAAAATATATCAATTCGTACCCGTACGACACCGACAGCAAAAAGCAAAATTGGTATATTTGATTTCTTGACAGAGAATTTCCCACCAAATTTTTAATACAATGTTCTTAAATATGTAAATTTCTCAGAACAATAGGCCATGCCCGGGCCACTTAAAAAGGCTCGGTGTGCCGTATGTGGCCCACGGGCCGCAGGTTGAGTATCGCTGGACTAAAGAATGGTGTAAGAGGGTAGGCTTTGATAAGTACATGACATAATTGTTTAGTCTTACCACAGTTACCAATTGGCATATAGTAGTTCGAAAAATTCCCAGTTTTTACGAAGAATATTTCCGGGAATAACATTTGCCGATTAAAATTATTTCAATCATGATGTTATTGGGACCATTTCTAGAATGAGACGAGATGAGAGAATGAGAAGTATTTTAGTATGATGGACAAACTGCATCTCTTAAAAACTTTAGCGCTAATAATCTCACAATAAGAGTTAAAAATATGTGCAAATCAAAGATAGCAAGAAGAAAATATCGGTGTCCGTACAGCGTACAGGCAAACCGATTGCGGCAAATTTCGGTAGCCTGTACGGTGTGCGGGAAAGCCAGTTAATGGGTAAGTACTGAAAATAATAACCATTTTTTCCGCCTCAAAAACCTTGATTAAATTATAAATCTCTAAATGCGTCTGATTGCAAATGATTTAATGCTTCGTAAAAAGGGTACCCAACCTTTACTCTAAAAATTATCTCTTTATTTCACCCCTTTTTCCATCTCTTCACAATCGAGATTGAAATTCATCTCCGAAATCTACTCCAAACACATTTCACCCACGACATTTTCAATGCAGTACAGATCAGTTAACACGAATACCCGATCATTTGATTCGATTCTACCACGGTTCGTCCACCAAGGACAAAAAGGTTCTTTTTTTTTTACTCCTCCCACTTTTTCTACACCGACTTGATAAATGAAAAGAAATGAAGAGAAAAAAAAAGCGATCTGCTGTGTTTCGGTGACGTGAATAATGATTAGAACAAAATCACCGATACAAGAACTGAAGTGATTTACATCGTTTTCCTCAAGGATGTTATACTATTGAGTTTTTAATACTGCTGAATGATAAATTACGTTACTCTGGCGACAGCAAAGAATGAATATATTAATGCAAACTTGCGAGTTATCCGGAACTAGGCAATGGGAATAAGACAGTTGTTTGATATACGGAATAAGTAACACATAATGTAATATATTGAAAACGTAGTGTGTGTGACAGTGGTGATAGTAATAATAACTTTTATAATGCATCTATTTGTTTTATTGTACTACCTCGCTATTCTACTTATAAATATGGAGAATACCAGTGGCGTAGCAGAAAATATAGGGCTCCCTTGCAAAGTCAGGGTTGGGGCCCAAGTCGGATCATAGAAAGGATTGCAAAACCATAACATAACATAGGCTTTGGGCCCCCTAAGACTCTGGGCCCTCCCCCTCGATGCGGAGGTTTCGGGGTGTATGTTACGCCACTGGAGAATACTGTACATTTTTTATCTGAACAAAGTACAAAAGGTGTTCAAATGAAAGGTACAAAACGCCCTAGTTACGTAACCGTTAACATATTTGCCTATGCCGCAAAGGAAGAATGTAACAAAACATCTGGGGATGCAAAAGGAGTCTCCGGAGTGGATTGGAGCATGCGCAGGAGAGAGCAAAAGCTCTTAAAAAGAATACCGTCAAACTGACGTTGCTCTTTGATAACGCACGTCCACACGTCCCCAGGTTGAACACACGTGGAACTGGCTAAGTTCAGGTGGGAGTCGCTTGACCATCCATCCTACAGCTCGGACATGTCTCCCTGCAATTTCTGTATGTTTGGTCCCCTGAAAAAACACCACTTCAATTCGGACGACGAATTCAAGGACGCTAAGAAGGACTGGATCTCGTTACGGCCAAAGGAGTTCCGAGAACAAGGAATCTTTCGGCTTGTTATTTAATGGGATCGTTGTACTCAGGTCAATGGTGAAAACTTTGAATAAAGTCTTCATTTATACCCACAGTGTCGTTTCATACCTTTTCATTTGAACACCTCTTGTATAAGCAATTTAGCAATAATATTCATTAAATAAAACTGATGTAGTTGTACATTTGATTTTGAAACCTGAATTGTTTACTCTAAATTTCAAATTGCTTAAGAAATAGATGGCGCTGTTTCAAGATCAGTGTTATACAATTGTATCCTCAACAGAGTGAGTGTTATATTAATGTCGTACTATAAAGCAACACGAGGGGAACTGGGGATGAACCTCGTGATTGTCAGGTGACGATGATGACACTTACGCTAGCACCCCACCCCACCCCTCTGCAAACAACCACGCCAATGGGAGAACTTTGAACTCATCAGATTTAACATGCAGTAGCAGCCTCTTCACGGAAGGGTTTTCGGTGGCACCAGATCTCGTACCCGCAACTCGTCGCCCACGAGTTTATGACCATAACGCCTTGGTTACCACGGTCAAAAGAGAGAGGGAGAGTATGAAAAAGAGTCTGATAATAAAATTTGTGAGGTTGTATGAGATGTGAGCTAGTTTATTTTTAATATTGCTAAATAAAGTTGAAGTTAATTTAGATAGTGATAGCACACAGCAACACTAATATTACTCCATGAATCAGTTTCATTCTTTCTCTAGAAGTCATATATCGTCGGCCTAATTATCAGGATGCGTAACTCCACAAAGGAATTAAATTTTATACAGGACTGCTACGCGCCAAGCGCTGTTATGCGCGATTCCTTAATCACACCAAGCACATACGTTATCCCCATAGTAGCCACATTAACACACGATAAAATACAAAGGTAACCATATTGTAATGTTATCGCCCATCTTGGCGAACATAAACAACAACTTGGCGCGTAGCACTCCTACATCAAATTAGAGCCCCAGAAGGAGTTACACATTCTGATAATTAGATCGACGGTATGGTACATGTAAAATTATATGTTATCATATAAATTAGAACCATGTTCTAGTTTGGTGATGGTCGAGTGGTTATGATCACGAATTCGTGCCCGGCGTCGTCGGGGCGCGGGTTCGAGTCCTAGTACCACTGCAGACCCACGGTGTAGACCTGTCATGGATCAAAAATCCTTACGCTGGTATGGAGTTAAAGTTTGGAGAACGGGAGGACTATGGAGTAGTTCATTGACCCCATTTGACCATGGTTCAAATTTACAAGGTTTGTTGTCAATAGTCCTAGTGTAGCTTCAAAGTGCGACGTTAAAAAAAATCAAATCAAACACTGATATAAAATATTTCATAATATAAAAGACACTGTTCATTCTAAGAACATATTATTAAAACTTAATTGCATTGATTAATATTTTGCTCAATGCTCATAGCTTAAAATTATTTCATACATTGATTGGTTTTTAGCTATTATAAAATCGATTCCTTCTGCAGCTTAAGTTATTTTTCACTAAGACTTGCAGTTTTTTCTATTTTTCGAATAGAATTCACACAATAAATCGTTGGAAATTCCTTTAAAGAAAGAATGTATTTTATTTAAGTGGTGGCCAAATGTATTATATATTACCTTAATGTAATGCCATAACTAATGCACCAAGACTTCTTCGAGTGATAAAGAAAAATATCGGTAACTGGCACTGGACTGGAACAGAATTGGGAGCAATTAGTCATATTTAAAATAATATACACAAATTAACACCTAACTTGAAATTTTTTTTGTACGGTTAATAATTAATCCCTAAACTGCCGATTAAAAGATACGTGATTCGCTCCCCAATGCCACCATTTTCCACGTAGGTGTGCATATGGGATGTATTGGGGGGGAAGGAATAAATAAGCAAAATCTCTGAAGTAAGTAAAACCTTCACAAGCACTGTTAATTTTTTTTTCGCATTCCAAAGTCTTCAGAATAATTTTACGAATAGCAGAGCACAGAAAAAATCGTATTTCATAAAACGTATACACGGCCGAGACAATTAACGCTTTGGCTGAGCAGGACGTTTATATACGCCGGTGGCACAAAAGAGGTTAAAATCGTATTGTAGCCTTAGCGTCAAAGTATAATATTCCTGAATTCAATATATTGTTATTTTATGGAGGGGAGTTTGAGAAGCACTGTACTAGGTTATAATCTTGAAAAGCAAGTTCTCGATGGAAGCTGCGAAGCGCCTAGCAATGGAAAAAAAAACTAAAGGAAGTTATACAGATGTTGAAGCTTAATGATGATAATAAAACAAAACTTTTTCTTGTCAGTACAAAAACTTGGTTTAAGACACCACAAAAAAAAATCAATAACAATTGAACATATGAACAACAATAGCTCTCCCTAGCAAGCCACAGAACTACGTCTTTGATTAACAGAATAAATGACGATTCACTCAACTGCCCTCTTCACTGCCTAACCCCGATTTGTTTGTTGCACACAAACGGAGAAAAAATAAATAAATAAAATTCTTTCTCTCTCCCCCTTCTTTTTGTTGGAATCGAATATTCTGTGGAAGACGCACCCCTTCTGCGAAGGGAGAGCAACTGGCAACGCACACCCAGGGAATGGGGCCAAAATCTGGATCTCGGAGAACGGTCCGAGCCAAGATGTGGCCTATAATGAGCGGTAATCAATATTTTTATATCATAATAACAGGGTATGTGCTTTTCTCTGCTGACACATTAGCATCGATGCTGGCCTTTGGTAAATATTTCAAGAGATTTATAGCCGTTAGGTCCCAAGTGGTTTTGTTACCGATCACTAATTGCCACTTTTCTCGTTTTTATTGAAGAGATTCAAGTCCAAAATTGGATCTCTTGTATTAATTTCTGGAAGTAAGAAGGAAGTTTTTAAATAGGATTTGTGTATTTAATTACTATCTCGGACAGTAGGTAGTAGAACTGAAAGAGATGTATATTGGGATGGATCGCAGCTATATGGAGAAAAAGTTATTATTAATTGGAATCTACCTATATATATGCAGAAAAGACATTCCATGGTATAAAGATCAGGCGAAAAACAATTAAAAAATAATATATATAAAAAATCTAAGTCAATTCCTACTTAGGTCAAGAAAAAAAAATTGTATTTTATATATAGTTACTTTTTTTTATATATAAATAATTACAATTAATATAAATATGTATATACATATGACCGAATCATAATATTAAGTGGCAAAATGGAACGCGATTTTCCTTGCAATGTTCGACTTTCCTTTCTATATAGGGTGTTGAACTATTATTTTTGTTTGTTACTATTTATTCATAAATTAAAGTTAATTATTCCAATAAAATAGTATAGTAAAAAACAAACCACGTTCCCAGGTGCGATTTGAACCAACGACCTTTGGATTAGAAGTCCAACGCGCTATCCGTTGCGCTACAGGGACACGACTTTTTATATGGTGTTGGACTATTATTTTTGTTAGTTACTATTTATTCATTAATTAAATTTTACTAATGAACTGTAAAAACTGTATTAACATCAAGTGTCATCCACTACAAGTTTAAAAAAAGTATTTGAACTTGAGTGAATGAATAAAAAGTATTTTATTAACGATTGAAAATTTGAACAAGATTTATTTATATAAATAGATATATGTTGGGAGAGTGTGAACTAATAAAAGGAATTGAAAAAAAATTTCAAAATTTAAATTTGCCGCAAAGGGGTTGAATTTTCTAAAAAAATGGAAAAAGACGTAAATTTGGATTTAAATTTGCTTAGACTAAAAGTAGAATTATTTTTCTAAAACATAAATAACCAAAAAAAAAAAAATGATTATTGACAAATGAACACCCGGGTAGTTCAATGTACATTGCAACATTTCATAACCCCAGCACCATCGAATCAATCCGATCTAAGCTTTTTCCCGTCTTCATTTAATCGTGCATTGTTGTTGTTTCAGTGGTAGTTTTTTTTTTTCGTAATTTGATATCAAAGAAGTTGTTAAATGTATATAATGTGGTTTTTTTGTAATCATTTAGTAGATGTCTTCTCATCGTAATAAATTTTAAAATGTATTGTTTCGAATTTTGTGTAAATAGTGCAAATAACTTGTATTTGGGTGTTTAATGCATTTATATTACTCTATGTTATATTAATTTCATGTTAAAGTTGTGTACTAGTAACAAGCAATGCCCCCCCCCCCTTACTTTATAATGGCGATTCAATGAGAACTTGGCGAAATCTTGGCGGTAGAGCCAAGTTGGCAACATTTTTTTGGCGACCCAAAGGGGGATTTACCATTTTGATGTCATTGGTGATCATGTTGGCGAGTTCGGAACCATTTGGATTCTTCTAGAAAGTAATGGATCTCTCCATGAACGTCACGCTCGATGACACGAGCGGTTATATTTCTGGAAGTTTTTGCCACGCCTATAAACACGAGTGCCAGCCGCAACCAGTCAGTCTTGATTAAACCAGCGAGTAGCGAGGATTGTTTTGACTAGCGATTAGCTCGGCTGTGCTTGTGAATAATCTTTACTTACGTGTATTTTTAAACACTGATGATTGTGTTTGATTGCTGTTGAAGGTGTGAAGACCTTCGGATATTTACCCTGTGAATATTGCCGCTGAATCCTGTATTTAAAGGATTGGAATTTTGATAAAAATTCGCATCGCTCTTAAGGAACTGTTTATTTTCTTTGTGATTGTTTTGCATACAATCCTAGAACCCGGATTTACGTAACAGTATTATTGACATCTATTCAATTAAAGTAGAACCAAGCGAGTCTCCTTAGACGTAGTGAAAAATCAATTTTATCTTGAATTCTCTGAATAACGAAAAGTCCTAGAAGTTAGAAATCCTAGTTGTTATCATTAAAATATGAGCCAAAATTCTCATGAAAATATTTCTAGTGAAAAAATGCTTATTGTTTCGAGCTCAGAAATGAAGGCAGTTGATAGAGGAAGCATTTTCTACGATATCTAAGTTCCCACGTGAAACATTAACGAAATGAACTACTTGTCGAACAAGTGCTCAGAGACTTAATTTCAAATGATCTATTTTATTGAAAGGCGTATTCTTTTAATTCCCCATGCAAGGAATTTTCATTTCCTTGGGTTGCATTTATCCCATGATTTTGGAATAAATGCGATCCTAGAAAATCCCAGGATTACCAGGGAAACATAATTGTGTTTTAACTTACTATGTCGAACCAACCTAGTGAAAATAAGGATATATATATATAATACATCGCTTATCTTTGAACATCATTTCATGTGTTCTTTGTTCTCCAGTTATGATAAAAATAAAGATATATTTTTGTAAAAAATATACTACACTAAAACTTTACACAAAACTTACAGAAGTTTTAAAAACAAGTACAGTCGAACCTCTGAATAACGAACCTCTATATTGCGAATTTTTCTATATAGCGAACTTTTTCCTGGAACCTTGAACATTTCATGGTTTTCGTCGTAAAATAACTTCTGTATAGCGCAGTGCATTTTCTATATAACGAACTTTTTCTTTTGTGATTCAATTTTTGTTCTCGCTTTCTTTAAAGTATTTCTGAAAAAATTTCAAGTTATTCTCTTTAACACAGTTTATGGTGTTCATAAATCTTGAACTAATTTTTTTTAAATCCTAACTCGCCGAGAGCAATAGAGTTCCGGACGTTTCATCCAAGAAGTGCAACTATAACCCCCATTGTCCAGCTCACTAGAAACATCTTCGATATCTTCTTTCACACTCAGTGGAGTTGTCCATGTCCCCATGTTCTAATTATGAAATAATATTTGTTTAATATTACTTGTATGCTTTAAATTATATACAACTCCATTAAAATTCATTAATTTTAGTATAAAATTATTTTCTTAATATTGAAAATACGGTGAATTCTTCGACATTCTTTTTTCTTGTTTTCCTTGCAGTTTTTCTTTCTTTCTTTCTTTTTTGATGTGTTCGATAAATAAAATAAACATATATTAATTTAAAAAAGGTGTGAACAATTACTTTTTTAATACATAGTGTTTATGAATTTAAAATTTGTTTTATGTGATTTATATATAAAATATATTAAAAGATGGACCTCTATATAACGAATTTTCCATTTTACGAACTTTTTTCCTTTTTTCTTTAACGACTTCGTTATATACAATATATAAAGGCCCGACTGTAATATATATAAAAAAAATTAAGTCAATTACTGCTTATGTCAACAAAGAAAAATTTTATTTTATTTACTTTTTATTAAATAGTTACAATTAATATAAATATTTATATACATATGACAGAATCACAATATTAAGTGACAAAATAGAAAGTGATTTTCCATTTTCTTTCCTATTTATGGTGTTGGACTATTTTCTGTTTGTTACTAATTATTCATGAAATAAATTTAATTATTCTAATAAAATAGTATAGTAAAAAAGAAATCCCATTCTCAGAAATTAGGTCATCCCAGGTGGAACTCGAACCCGTGACCTTTGGATTAGAAGTCCAACAACTATCCATTCTGCTAGAGGGACACAATAAACGCCTTTCCTCTTTATATATGGTGTTGGACTATTATTTTTGTTTGTTACTAATTATTCATTTCTTAATTTAATTAATGAATTAATATTTGAAAAAATTGCATTAACATCATGTGTCATCCACTACAAGTTTAAAATGATGTATTTGAACTTGAATGGATGAATAGAAAGTGTTTTATTAACGATTGAAAATTTGAACATGACGTGTATATATATATATATATATATATATATGGAGAGAGTGAACTAATAGTTGGAATTGAAAAAATATAACAATTCATTTTAATTGAAAGCTAAAGTGAAAAGAACAGGTAACTTTAAGTTGCTTATAAAATTTGAAGAGGAGATAAAAGTTGTTTTCAAACGAGAAGAACAACAATAAATTTAATCAAAAATAATCACATACTATGAATATTTTGGGCCATTAAAAAATAGTTATACTTTGAACACTCACAGTCTTGTTCTCGTTTTAACGAAAATAATTTATTGGCCTTTTAAAATTCATATATGGCAATCAGATCGACAGTCATATAAAAGAGAAGATAATTTTATACGAATATATATTTTAAATTAAAGACCGAACACACACGCACAAAATGTTTTCAAATTCGTGGATATATATATTGTCAAAGTAAAACCTAAAAATTCCGTTTGAGAAATATGTCTTGCGTTCATGATGAATTCCAAGATTTTGCAATATTTAACACTGGCTAACTTTGAAAATTGTTTCATTATTACCTGATTTCAGCCCTTTTAGTATTTCTTATCAAAATATTTTTTGTATTTTTTAAATCCTTAAAATAATCTTTGCCTGTGTGTATGCACATTATAAGTAACTAGTAGAGATACCTAGCGCGTTGCATGAGAACATTATATTTATTTAAATTTAATATACGACGTATTTCTGATAAAATAAAAAAGAAAATTCTCGCGCCTTGAGCAAAATGTTCGACATGGAATTTTTTATTTCTTTCGCAAGTTTAATATAAAGCAGATATTTTACATTAAATAAAAAGAGTAAATAAAAGAAATACTAAATATTGGCAAAGAATTTCTATGTCAAAAATCGTTTGGCCTGAAAACATTTAAAAAACAATAAATAAAATAAAATAAGGGATTTTTTTTAAAATGTATCCCGACTATGAAAATTCGAAACAATTTACCCTGTTATAGTAAATACTTGAGGATTCTTAATTACATAAAAATAAAAGTTAACTCAGTAAGAGCAAAAGAAAAAATATGTGTGATTTTTACTTCAGTACAGTAAAAATATTAAGGAAATACTCAGCATGGGACATTTACGCTGCTTCACAAATTTAATTTTGCGAAAGAACCCAAATAAAAATCAACTTTATACAAATAGAGCACGCATTGCTAAGAAATCAGATCTATTTTGTGTCTAATCTCTATAATCTATTTTATCGATTATATTATATAGTCTAAATAATAATTATTTATATAATTTTCAAATAGCAAACAAATTCTGCAATACAATTACCGAACGGCTTATTTATCAATAAAATATTCAATCATTGCAATCGTTTTTGTTTTTTTAAGTTTCAATAGACTCTCACCGCAGTTGAGCAGAAAGCTTAATTTTTCTTGCGCTCGCCTTATTCGTATCTTATATGTTTATAACCGTCCCATGAAAAGCAACACGAGGTCTATTGGCCACGAACCTCATAATTTTAAACCATGGTCAAGTGACGAGGACGACACCTGAGTTGTGGTACCACTTTCTACAAATTTCCACACCTCGCCACAGATTTAACGTGTATCAGTCCGTCAACACAGCGGGTCTTCAGGGCTCGAACTCATGACACGCCGGCTACGAGTTCGTGAACATGAACACTATGCTACTGCGGCCACCTAATGTATATAAGTAACCCTGTAGTTTATTTTATACAAGTATGTGTGTAATCTTTTAAAAAACACTAGCATGATAGTTAACGCATTCACTCCTGATAATTTACAATATAAATAACAAACGCTCGGCATACACCAGAAGAGAAATTTTCGAAAAATATTACAACATTCACAACCTGAGAACCAAAGTAATCATTTCACCAGAAAACATATTAATTTCGCAGCAAAAAAAAAATGTACACAAAAAAAGTTACTGAAAGTCTGTTCACGTTACACATATCATATATACATTACACTATCATCCATGTATAGTACATTAGATGAGTTTATTTTGTTAAAGGAATTGCTCTCCAGTATCTTCTTTTCTCATTGCAGCAGACATCAGAAAAGATCGAGGAGAAAATCCAAAGAAAAAGCTCCTGTGGCGAAACATTTCCGCCTCAATAAAAAACATTTATTTTTTTACGGTTACAATAGGAACCGTAATACGCCTCAAGGCTTCTGTAAAACGCGATTTATTTTTCTTTTTCGCCACAGGTACAGGACGCATTGAAAAAGAAACCTAAGTTTATATTTCGTTTCTAGATTTCGGTGCAGTGGACTTCGGTGATCGATACTTCAAATGGAAATTTCTAAATCAATTTATTGGAGGCGTGCTGAAATATATATGGTGATTGGTAAGGGAATTAATAATTTATTCAAAGAAATCTTTTGTAGTAGTTTAGAGAAAATACAGGATTCAGCATTCTAAAATCTTTGATTTTTATCTTCAAGACATCGATTAACTAAGTCATTTTTAACAAGTAATATAAAAAAAATTAAGTTAATTCCCACATAGGTCAACAAAAAAAATTATTTTAGTTACTTTTTATTAAATAGTTACAATTAATATAAAATATTTATATACATATGACAGAATCACAACATTAAGTTTCAAAATAGAAAGCGATTTTCTTGAAGTTTTCCATTTTCCTTTCAATAGGGTGCTGGACTGTTTTGTTTGTTTGTTACTATTAATTCATTAATTAAATTCAATTTTCTAATAAAATAGTATAGTAAAAAAGAAATAAAATTCTCAAAAATTAGGCCATCCGCAGGTGGGATTCAACCCACGACCTTTGGATTAGAAAGTCCAATGCTCTATCCATTACATACAGAGACACCACAACGGTTTTCCTTTCTATATAGGCTATTGGATTATTATTTTTGTTTCTTACTATTTATTCATCTTTTAATTTAATTAATGAATTAATATTTGAAAAAATTGTGTTAACATTGAAGTATCATCCACTACAAGTTGAAAAAAATGTGTTTGAACTCGAATGGATGAATAGAAAGTATTTTATTAACGATTGAAAATTTGAACAAGATATATGTATATATATATATCTTCAGAGAGTGAACTTATAGTAGAAATTGAAAAATATATTCGCAATTATTATAATTATTAAACTTTTTCCACTGAGTTTTTTTCATGCGCATTGTGATTTAAAATTTATAATAATGTTTTGGTACGAAAAAATTCGTTCGGAAGGAAACGTCAAATAAAAAACTTGACACAAGTTTTTGGATTAGGTTTTAAAATATTTCCTGAGAAATAGTAAGTATTTTTAGCTTAAATGCATTTTTAAGTTAAAAAAGACTTTAAAATACAATACGGTAAATCATCTAAATATTCAAAATGAGGAATTCTTATAAAAAGATAATTTCTTAATTTTAAGTAGTATGTAATTTTCAAATGAAATTTAAATCGCATGAAGTTTTTTTTAAACAAGTAATATATAAAAAAAAATTTTAATCAATTCCTTCTTAGGTCAACAAAGAAAAACTTCTAGTTATTTAAATCTAATTAATGAATTAATATTTGAAAAAATTATTTTTACATCAAGTGTCACCCACTACAAGTTTTAAAAAAATGTATTTGAACTTAGTGGATGAAAAAAAAAGTATTTGAAGCCAAGAAAAAATTCGTTAGAAAAACTTACTGGCGCCATCTGTTAATGATAGTTCGAACTTCGTCAGAAAAAAGGCAGAATAATTTTTAAATTAAAAAATAAATTTATTTAATGAATTACTATTTGAAAAAACTGTGTGAACATCAAGTGTCATCCACAACATATTTTTAAAAAAATGTTTTTGAATTTGAATGGATGAATAAAAAATATTTTATTAACGATTGAAAATTTGAACAAGATATATATATAGAGAGAGAGAGAGTGAAACTTATAACAAGAATTGAAAAATTAAAACAACCATTTTTGGAGGGGAAAATGATTAAACAAAGTCAAATATTATTAAAAAGTTCTAGCAAAATAATTGGAAAAATATTTTACATTTACTCACTATATATGTATTAAGAATACTTTTCCTACTAAAAAAAAGTGTCTCCAGTTCACGTACTATTTTTAACTTAATGTGAAAAGTATCTTTAAAAATAAAACATTTAGGTCCGTTCCAAAAACGGCATATTTACGACAATGTTTTCGACATCAACCAATTCTTTTCAAAGACGAGATTTCACATTATTTGTAATTACTTGTCGCCAGTGAGGGAAAACAGGAGTTATTAGTTTGCCCGCTACAAAGTTCAACATGAACTATCTCAACGCCTTATTGATTATTACAGCTCATTACCATGATTACAAAATATGTCCTGTGTAATTATAGGCTTCAAATGACAAAGTCTCCCATGAATCCGACATTTAATTTAATTCGACTGAAATACAAATTATTCTTGTTTCCAAGTGTATTTTTTGAGCATATAAAAATGACGTTGCTATGCTCATTATCGCAGTTCAAACAGCAAAGGTTATCGTGCGTTATCAAGCAGCAAATAAAAACCTGAAGTCATTCTTAACTAAGGAATATAGGTCGTTTTTTTAGAGACCTGTTGATAAAGCTGATCCAGACAAAAGGTGCAACGTCTTTTGTAATGACTATTTTGGATGAAATAAAATAAAGAGGGGTGTATCTTAGTTGTAAAATGTTTAGCTTGCATATAAAAGACACAACATTCGTTCCCCGTGTTCCAGGCAATAAGTTTTATTCTTAACCCGGGAGCAGGTACGCACTCATGCTAACGTGAATGGTCCAGCGGGGTGACCGAGTCACTCCAATTCTTTTTTTATAATTATTTTTATAGTGAGCGATATAAATCTTTATAATTATCAGAAAGTATACTTGCCTACTTTTAAGGACATTTCAATTTGTTCTTTGATAATTTGAGGAAAAATATCAATCAAAAAGTTTCAAATGTGCGTGATTTTAATAAAGGACACAAATCACAGACGCTTTTCGCCGTCATTACAGGAATGTTATTTGCAGGCAAAACTGTCCCATTTTGTTTACGTTATTGTACTTATATATTGTTCTTTGATGATCGACAAATGACATGTTGAACTTTTTCTTGCTTGGGTCTTTTTGACAGGGTGAAGTGTGTCTTGTGGTACACGTATGGCTTCATATTTTTCTTTAGGTAGCCTTTGAAAAATTTTCGTTCGACTCAAACGTTTCATGTTCATTGCATTTCTCAAATTTACTCTAGATGTCATGATTAATATACATCATTTCAGGAGGTTTTTCCCTTGCTTGATGAGTTTCAATTTTATCCAATAAAGATTTAATACGCTCATTTCTTTTTTTATATTCTGTTCATATACATTTATAAACCAAAATAAGTCGTTCACAGAGGAAAAATATAGGCTGTCCATAAAAAATATTTTGGAACAAAGTGAAAAGTTGACACAGTGGCACGCGTCCGCGGTTGGCAGCCACGGCAACAAAATCGGAAATATAAACAAATGAGCAATAAAACTACGAAAATACAAATTGAGCTCTTAAATTACTTTACTTTGAAACCCCCTTACAGTATCTGTTTTTATATCATAAAAAAATATGATGCAAACGCAATTCTTTTCATCCATAATACATGGGAATTAAATCGCATTAAAACGTTTTTAAAAAAGTGAGAATACAAAAATCATACATACCGATACTATTGGAAATAATTATTGTAAAACTCCAAATAAAATTAGTTAAAAAAGAAAACTGGAATTATAATGGCATTTTTTCCACCATCGTTATTTTTATGATCGTTTAAATGAATATACTATTTAAAAAAGCATTTTAAACAACCCAATCATCAGGATTTCCAGAATTATAAATCTTTTTGTGAATCATTTTTTTTTTGTTTAGTGGGGATGGGCCCAAAAATTATTTTTTGGAAATTTTTCCCAAGGGGCCTGGGGTGCGTAATAGAAAAAAGGAAAAATTCCCCGTTCTTGAACTTTAAACCTAGATACTTGAAAATTAATAAACATGGGTTTCGTGAAAAAAATGAAGGAAGGGGGGGGTTAGGACTTAAAAGAAAAATACACTTCATCTTGAAAACTCTGTTCCCTTTTTTTTTTAAATCAAGGGCGAGGGATGTAAGGAGGGTTTTTTTTTTAATCAACAGAAAGCTTACTACTAAGGGCCTTATATATTAAAAACAATATATAGAGTCATACAAAGCATAAACAAGTAATACAGGGGGAAAAAAACATTTTGAGTCAATTCCTCTTAGGTCACAAAAAAAAATTTTTTATTTTTAATTACTTTTTTATCAAATCATTACAACTAATATAAATATATAAAACACATATATGACCCAAAATATTAAAAGGAAAAACCCCTTTTAAATTAACATTAAAAATTTTTTTAACCACATTAAATTTGTAATTACATGTTTTATTAAAAAAAATAGAATATAATAGGAAGGAATTTATCTTAAAACCAGTGTAAAAGGAATGCTGACATCTAACAGCATACGATTTTTTCAGGTGAAAAATCTTCATCCAAATTTTAAAAAAAGCTTTTTATCCAATGGTGCTGTACAGAGGAAAAATATCGATTGAAATATATCTCTTGAATTGTAATTAATTAATTAAATTAAAAATAGTTAATATTTAAAAAACTGTTTAACGTCAAAGTTTTCCACACAATTTTAAAAAAATGTATTTGAACCTGAGTTGATGAAAAAATATATTTTTTTAATGATTAAAAACTTGAACAAGATATAATAATATATATATATATATATATATATATATATATATATATATAAAAGTGGCAAAAGGCACACGAAATTTTTAAAGGGGGGGTCGGGGTCGAAAGTTCACCATTCTTGTATTGCTCCTTTGGTTTTGTCGTTTTTTTGGGGAAAAAAACACAGAAAAAAACAATTATTGAAAAATAAATAAAAAAATTAGCATTAATTAATAAATTAATATTAAAACAAATATTGAATTAAATTTTACGTACTATATACTTAGAATTATAATCAATCGGAAAAATCAAACCCTTTGGGGGGCCGAACGGACCCCTCCCTTTTTTCGCCACTGGTATAACTTAGTAGGAAATTTAAATGAAAAAAAAACAGTGAAGTGGGGGGGGGGGAAATTACATAATTTGCTATTCCAATTTATTTTTTAAAATCCAAATTTTTTTTTTAATAAATTTTCAAAAAAATTATTATTCAACAATTTTTGCAAAGATTAATCAATAAGAGTCGTATTTTAAAAGAAAAAATTTTTATATAGTTTAATATATAATTTTCTTACTTTTTTTTTTTTATCTTTGATTTTAAAAAACAGAATAAACAGCAATCAAAAATAAATGAACAGTTTTTTTTTGTTTTAATTTCTTTCGAACTCAGATTCCTTTTTGTGTCATAAAAAATTTTTTGTCAAATAAACCTTTTAAATCAAAAACCGAAAAAATTTAATCAAAACAAAAGGGGAATTAACTAAAAAAATTCCACAAAATATCGAATCGTTCTTGACTTATATTTTAACCAAAACCGTGCCTTTCTTGTATTTAAAAATTTTTTTTTTATATATTTACTAATTTTTAAAACCCCTTTTCCCATTTGCATGTCCAAAGTCCTTTCTCAAAATTCCCCGGGTTTTTCCCCTTGGTGGAGCACTCGCAACAAAGGCTCCCCCCTCGTGCTCTACCACCGGGGGTTTCCGTTAACACAAATTAGCTCCCCACGCCCCTGTGGGCAAAAGGCCCAAAATGTGCTTTGGACGTTTTTCCACGGAAAACCTCCCCGAACGCTTTTTTGAACCCGGGAGGGAAAAAGTCGGCCGACCCTTTTGGAACAAAACGGAGAAAATTAATTGCCGCGCGAAAAAAAAAAAAATTCGAAGAAACAGAACAACGAAAGGATAATTTTTTTAGAAACGCAGCTGATTCTCCCATTTTAAATTTGGCTTTTTTGGTTGGCTTTTTTTTTATTTATTTTTTTTTTTAGTTCTCAAATTTTTTTTTTATTATAGTATAATCAGCAAAAATTTACAAGCAAAAAAAGGGGATACAATTAGTTTAATGCTAAAAGGTTGACGATACGAATAAGTGTGAGAACATTGATTCTTTTTTTCGCGCCATTTTTTTTTTGTTTGTTGGTTCTTTTTCCTTGGCTTGTTAGTAGTGTTCGAAATCGTTGCGCAAAATCCAATTCATTCCATGATTAAAATGTAGTGAGGTGAATGTCTGCAGGAAAATAATTGAGAGGAGTGAAAAAAAGTTATTCATTAATAGTGTCTATAATCGAGTGGTAACAATTTTTTAATCCTGATAAAAGCTTTTATTTTGACATTAACTAGACAGGAACCATTAATTAACACTAATGTATTACGAACGCGTTTTTTAGGTTGTGTAGTGATTTCCATCGAATCCTAACAGAACAAAGAGGAAAAAAGAATGGAAGTTTTCCCAACATTCAAGAATTTTGAATATTTTAAGCATTTTTAACTATCGATTTCTTTTTAAAAATATAAAAAAAATTATTATAATTTTAGCTGGCAACGCTTAATCACGAATACTTAAATATAAAAATGAATTAAATGAGTAATTAGAAGCGAGAAATGAAAATTTACTCATACTTTTCATCATATAATAATTAAGTAGTTTATATTGTAATGTTTTTTAGAACGACACAAATTCTGAATAAATGAAACATAAAATTAAAAAAAATATTGTGTGTGCTTGAAAATACATTCAATTAAGTTTCCTTACAATAACTTAAGGTAATTATATACAAACTTTTTTTCCGTATTCGTTGTTTTAACAAATTACTTCAACTTTTATATCTATGGAGAATTTATATTACATACCAATGGGGTAAATTCATGTGACGTCATAGTCCGATGATAATTGTAAGCACGTGCTCTTCAGTGACGTCATAGTCAAATGATAACTGCAATCACGTGTTCTTGGATGATGTCAGAGTGACATAATAGATATAATCACGTATTTCCAGCGATCAGTTTATGCGCTTCACTGATGCCAACTTTTACTTTTAGCAGAAACTGTCTTTTAAAAAAAGTACATATTTATGAACAGTTATAACGCTCAAAATTAAACAAAATGAACTTGATTTAAAAGCATACGTATAACATAAGAACTTTATTTTTTTAATTTTGAAAAATTTGGTGAAGAATCTTAATATTTGAACATCTGCACCCAAAACAACAAGTACAAGTCTAACGTCAATTTTGAATTCGATGTAGAACACGTGATTATATTTATCATGTGACTCTCATAGATTTAACCCCGTTGAGAGACAGTTACAGGTTATAAAATCAAAAACCATCTCTTTAAAATAAAAGACGTTTTTGTTCTTTTTAATTTGTATACTATTCATCAATGTTGTCATTTAAAAAATATATATTTCGGGAAAAAAGTAAAATTTTTAGCAACTTTTTTTAAAAAAAAATTAAAAAAAAATTCAATGATTTTCTTTTAAGAAACTGCTTTTTAATTTTGTATTCAAATTTGCATTATGTTTATGAATAAAGCAAAAAAGAGCAGGAATCAAAAAATTCTGTATTATTTTCTAGAGAATTCCTTCGCGTTTAATCCTTTCAGCACATTTTTTAAAAAAACTCAGAGAATTCTTTTTTAAATAAGATCTCATTCAGTGGCTTACACTGAAGGAGATCTTAGGGGGGGACTCATCCTCTTTTAGAATGTAACCCTCCAACCCCATAAGAGAGGTCCGTGTACACCACTGGTCTCATTTGAACCTTTGCTATTTATAACCAAGTCAAAAATTTTTT
>BMAV01016956.1:0-98725 GCA_019973955.1 Trichonephila inaurata madagascariensis | reverse complement strand
ATTACACCGAATTTTTGCAAAAATTTAATTACACGAAATGCTTTAAAATATGCATTTTTTTATATGCAAACATATACATTGTATATATGTATACAAATGCATACATTACATTGTATATATACGATATGAATAAATTGGAATGTTTTTGAGAATACCCTACAAGAAATATTAAAATACTTCAGCTTTCTACTTTCTCAAAAAAGTGTTATTATCAACATTTTAAAAAAAAGGCAACTATTTTCACGTTAAGGGAAAAATTTTGATATTTTCCATCATCAGTTGGGTTTAAAAAAATTTAACCTTTTTATTAAAATGCAGCTTGTTTTAAGACATGTTATATAGTAACAAAAAATCTCACCACTCATATTACTGTTATTTTACATAATATTATAGAAAATGTCTAAAAATCACCGTTTCTTACTTAGAGGAAAAAAATTATTTCATTGAAAATTTTTACAAAGAAAAGAAAGGAATAAACGATCCTCTAAAAAGAATATTTTAATTATTATAAATTTTAGAATTGCAGTGGTACTTTTTTATTCCTATGTGAGTCAACGCTGGTCTAAAAAAGTAACTTAAACATATAATCGTCTTAGGTCAGAGGTTTCCAAACTTTTATCAACATACAACCTTTTTAAAAAAATAATTATTTTAATAGACTTACTCGATTTTTCTCTATATTACGTAATATGTAATATAATCATAATTCTAATAATTGTACAGCCCGCTTTAAGAAAACAATTTAATTAAGAATATTAACAGAAAATTATAAAAATAGTAAATAGTCAGATTTATACATGATTTTTAATACTATTTTTAAAACGAGAATCACATCCACACTTATATCTATATTTATATTACATATATACATACTCGTATTACAGACGTTATCCACCACCAATAGTGGTGTGACCAACAACAGACCTCTGGTATACTATAGACAACATTTTGAAATCCATGTACCTCAAAGATATCCACCTGGAAATCCTTGGTAATCTCTGTTTTAGACATTTTTTTAAATTTTTTATAATGTGTTGAAAAGTACGTTTTATTGTAATAGTTTCTGAATGAAAAAAGTCAGTACTTTAGTGAGAATAATATAAAATATTCACGTTAACTTCGCGGGCAATGAGATTGCTGACTCTCAAAAAAATGGCGCGCTCAAACACTATGAACTCGGCTGCCCCCTTTGAACTGCACTCCACCACATCAACAACAAACAAAAAATTTCCCCCTGCTCATCACTGGTATGGGTAAAAAATCTGGTGGTTCGTTTTCCTTCTTGCGAGGGAAAGGGGCAAACTACTGACCGTTTTCCGGAGTGGTCACCTCCCAAAATTTGACTTTAGGGGGGAAAAAATGTTTTTTAACTTGTGTAAGGATTCTGCCGCCGGATCTCCCAAAAAACTTGACTGTCTGGGGGCCAAAACAAAAATTTATATGAAGACCCCTAATAATTGGACTTTTTAAGAGTGAATGTGATCATGGACTTGATCTAGCTTGGCTAGACATGGAGATCAGAACAACATATAAAATATTTTTATATCAGTGCAAATGAAATAAAAAAAAGAATACTAATCGCACATTTTTTTTTGTTTTTCTATATATTAAGGCTAAAAATATAATTAATGACGTCTTAATATTTTAAAAAATAGGTACGTTTATTTTTAAATAAATTTTCAAAAAATTGCCATGTTTCGTAAACACAAGAATAGTGGTCAAACCCCCTTTAGTGGAACTGTTGGTCTGGGTTTCCCAAAACCCACCAACTGCTAATCGCCACCTTTTTTTATTTGATTTTAAAATTTACCTTTTGAAATTTTTAGGAAACAGGGTATTAAATTTATGTTAGTTCAAGTACTTTAGAACATTCAGATTCACCACTGTTCTTAAAAAGTGTTTCTCCCCCGGGTCAGTTCGTCTGGTGAACGATCAAGGATCACGCCTCCCTTCTTTCATTCAATAAATTCGCATTGCTCTATTCAACCGTTTATTTCCCTGTTCTACTCCCAAAATTTGAGACAATTCTCAGTTTTTAAGGGTTTTAAAAAATTCCCGGAATATATTGTTAGTATAAGTCATATTTTTAAAAGTCAATATTATTCCCGTTTACATTCAATGGGGAATGCTACATGCTTTAAACTAATTGGTTGATTTTATAATGTGTTTCGATTCCATATTATAAAAAATTCTTATTCTGAAATCACAGACATCCGAGTAATTTCTGCTGTTTTATCAAACCTTATTTTGTTCCTGAATTTTTAATGCTACTGTTTAAAAATATTTACACTGTTCTTTCTCGGTTGTAAGAATGTGTGACAATATATTTGCCTTAATAGAAATCTTTTTTTGAAACAAAATAAAAAAATTCCCAATGAAGGATAAAATTTTAATTAAATGACATAAGTTTACATAATCCAAGGCTGATGAATTCAAATATGTTGTATTTTCCTCCTTTCCCAGTTTTTATTGTTAATCACATTCAAAATCGGGAGAAAAATATAATCATAAATATTTGATAAAATTAAATTTCAAAATATCAAACACCATGTTTCTATCACAAAAACTATCGAATTTCCAAAAGTGAAATAGTTTGTTTGATTACACGACGTGTTAAATTGATTTTGGCTTTCAAACTTAATTCTGAATTGAATACAGTAACATCAAAAAATCCTATTAGCACGATATCGAGCAACGAGTCCTTTGTTTGCTTTATGAAACTTTTATGTTTGGTTTGCTCTTATAAATTTTAAATTGGATTGAAACCCAGTTTGTTTTTGTATGTTTTTTACTTACATGCTTTTACCTTGGTGCTAAAGTGAAAAAATAATACTTCACAACGCGAAAAAAAAAGAAATCTACTTCACTTAAACTAACAATTTGTTTTTGAGCTTAGTCTCCGTAAGAAAGGGGGAAAGGAAAACTAAATAAGTTGTTCCTTGACTGTAACTTTTAATCATGTATATAATATCTTCTCGAGCCAAAATATTTTTAATCTTTTAAAACCACAACTGAATAAAAGCAATTCGGGAGATCGAAGTGAAGCGAAAAATAGCAGGGAAAAAATTATTTATCCTAGAGGAAAATATATATTTTTAAAAGTTTGATTAAACTTAAAATATTCATTCATTAATTCACGGTTTCTTTCGGATACTCTGATGAATCGTGTAACAATTTAGGCGGGTGAGAAACTCGTAAAGGCGTCTTCTTTTATTTTGCTTAATCCTTTTTGTATTTTAAAGGCGATGTGTTTGTGGGATTAATGAGAATGTTACGCATTGCACATTTGCTTTAAGGTTTGTGCTTGTGTTTATTTACTTCTCTGTGCGTGTGACGTATTAGAAAATACTCGCTTACATCTATGACGAGGGCTCTGTTAATAAATTACTCTTTTTTTCTAAATCTTGATTTCTTCCTGTTTATAGTATCATTGATGTATCAATATTATACTGTTCTAAAATTTAGTTCTGATTCACATATTTTAATCCTTTATAGTCATTTTTTTCTGGTAATGATACATTAAAATAGTTTTTGGGATTGATATCGATTTATATATAACATTTAGCTTATTGTTGAAAATTGTTTTTGATTTTAAGGTTATTTTTTATGGGAATTATATTTTCTTTTCGTCTATTTAGAGATGTTAAGGCAGGGCTTCTTTATTTACATTTCATTTTACATCGTCTTGCATGATATTTACATAAAATAATTTGTAAATACTAAAACATATAAAATAAATTATAAATTAAATATATTTTAGGTTAAACAATTTAAGAATTTATACATATTGCACTGAAGGGTACTTAAACTACAGATCTATTTCACGAACACCATATTTCACGAGAAGGCAACTCACATCTGGACTTGGACTAGAACAAATACAAGGTAAGTTGTGTAAACCTGGTAACCCAATGATTACGAAAGCAGGATGGAACCAGATCAAAAGATCGAGCATTTCGATCGAGATGTGTATTTAGAAGTCAGATACGGCGGCCTAGGACACAAGGTAATATATATATATATATATATATATATATATATACGTAATAATTCCAATAATTTAATCTGTAATAGTTCTTGAATTATTTAATGTACAGTCCTTCAGGACAACCGTGTAATTATTTTAATTTGCTACCCGCCTAACCGGGGACTGTTGAAACTACATCCATCCACATCCTAAATCACGTGATGTCCCGCTGAATATAAATAGCAAGACACTAGAAAACCCACCCTCTTCGGCTCTCGCTTTTCGCTCGTCACTCTGAAAACATGTAGTTAGCCGGCTGCCGCGCTTTGTGTGTTTGTGTGAGCCTTTGTCTGTGTTGTTCCGTCCAGGCTTTATTGTTTATAAGAAGCATATGTGTTTGAAGAAGTACAATAAACTGGAGTTAATAAATTACAAGATGGCCTCTTCGATAATACAGTAATCGTCCACTCACCACGAAACACAGGAATCTCTCACCACCAGCTACGCCCTACCTTTGGTTCGTCCCATTCATAACATCCACTCGTCACGTCTTAAAAGTATATTTTTACCATAACATAAGTTTTCTTATTTCACACACACACACACACACACAAACACACACACACACACACAACACACACACACACACACACATATATTGTTTTTCAAATCAACTGGATACATTTTAGGGGCGATGGGATGATGTAATGTTTTGTTGTAGGGCTAGATTTGCACAGGGATGTTAAAGGTGACTACATGGGAGAAAAAAAATGGTGGTTTACTATATCTTATACCAATGACCTGTGAGAGATGTCACACATACACGTCCCCATTTTAGATCACAAAAATAATCATCTGGAAAAAACAGGCACATCGCTCCACGGGGAAAATAGGAATAAAGTTTATCACACGTTTATAAAATATTATTACACGTGAATTTTAGATATTCTGTGATCTATTCATCTACAGTTTTCTAAATGATAAGATTAAATTCCGAAATACTAAAAAAGAAAATTCTACGAATGTCTTCGAACTTCCATGTTATAGTTCAATAATTCCATATAATTTTTAGTTAATGATTGCTTTTTTTAATTATAAAATCATGATGTTTTTGTTTTTATTAATTAATTAAATTTCTTTTTAATGATTAAGTAAAGATTTAAATTACATTAAAAATGACATTTTAATGATTATCAATACGTAATTATTGTTTTTGTGCTATTGCCTTCTTTTAAAAATAAAGGAATACAATTTTTATCAAAAATGGGCGGATGAAAGTCATGTTATTGGAACGACAAAAATATTTATTATAAAAAATTCTTGCGAATTTGTGGTTTACTTTTCTCTAGTAAAATGATAAATTATATTTTTTTCCCTCGAAATAGTTCTAAATATATAATTTTTTTTCTCCTTTCTTTATAAATGTTCTTAAAATTCTAAAATAATAATTAAATTAAATGAATATGATTTACTCAATACTATTATCTTTCAGATAAGCAAAAAAGTTCAATCTTTTTGCATCTGTGACCTAAATGATCAATCTTATCAGGCATATTATGTTTTAATTATTTCAAAGGGCCTTTAATTCTTAAAAAAAAGTTAATTTGATAAAAAAAAAAGAAAAGAAAAGAAAACAATTCTTCTTCTTCTCACTTGACTTCACTAAGACTTTCCTTTTATTTTACTTTGCAGAGGAAAGGCAGGCTTAACAAATCTCAGTCTTTCTTTACTGTATTTTCATGAACTAAATCATTAGATTAAATAATTTTAGAAAATTCTATTTCTAAGAAATCTATTATCAAATTTTAAATCAAATAACACTTCAAAAAGAACCACAAAAGTCAGTATGATTTTGCTTTTCACAATTTCAAAAATAATTTGAAATGAATTCCCTGTTTAAACTTAGAGAAAGAACAAAAGAAAAAAAATCCCAAGATGTAATTTGTGTCGGATATTTCTTTTTTCTTTTTGCAATTATTACTTATCTTTCAGTTTAACTGATTTTAAAAAAAAAAATGTTTTACTTTGAAATAATTTAGAAAGGTGTTTCCTTTCTAAACTATATTAGCAAAATGTATGTTTTAAAGTAAAAACGAACTAAAAATGTTCTCTGCATCTCGAAAAAAAAAACCTCTTAATACGTAATTAATTAAAAATAAAGAGAGACATTAATTACATTTAGTTACAAATTAAAGTTGTATCATTTTGTAAGGAAAAAAAAATATCAACAATCAACAAACAGATAATAAGCAAAATTAAAACCTCTCTCATTATTCCTTTTAGTTAATTTTATTATGTTGCATTTTAATGATAATTCCTTTTTTTAATCAGACAATTATCGTAAAGAAATGAAACACGAATCTGAACGTGATTCCAAGACGATTTACTTCTCGAGAATAAACATTTCTTTTAAATCGCACACACATTTCATCTCATTTGGAAAAATTTCCCCGAATTTAAGAAATTTTTTTCTGTTGTGCAATCCATTCCAATTTATTTAAAATCGAAAACCAGGTGAAATTGATTTTCCACTTTTAATCTTCTTATTTCAAATCAGTTTAATTTTCATTGAATACAACATAATGAATATTTCATGTGAATGTATGTTTGAGCTCTACTTCTTTAAAAGAAACATATATTTTTTGCCTGCGTACAATCCTCTTAAATACTTCTTGAAGGTATGTCATCTAAAAAAATCTAATGAAGGTTTATTTATTTTTTTCGTGAAAGTGTTTTCTTAAAAATATTAGTAGTCTGTACTTATTCACACTTCTAAAATAGTCTTAAATCAGCGTTTCTCAAACTGTGGGAGGCTCCCCTAGGGGTCGTGATAACTCTACGAGTGGGAGCGATAATATTGAAAACTCGAATACAAAATATTATTTAAAAAATATTAATTTACCGAAAGTAAACAAACAAAATACAATCTGACATATTAAAAAAAAAAACATTTACTCTGATATAATATACTTATAAATGTATCAGTATTGCAAAATGTATTTTATAATTAATTTAACAATACAAAGTTAAGAATAAGTTTAAAAATTACCACTAACTCCATGGGCTTAAATATATATAAAATTATATGCAAACATTAACAGTTATCTTGATATTTATAATACTTTTAATAATTAATCCCTTAAATGCTGATTAAAAGTTACGCAATTTGCATCCCAATGCCTCCGTTTACATAGGCACATGCATGCGATGTATGGTGGGAGGAGCAGTAAATAAACGTATTCTGTTAAATAAGTACATCCTTCGCAAACACTCTTAAGGTCCTCTTATTGCATTCCAACGCTTTATAGATAGCAGTACACAGAAAAGATCGTACTTCGGAAAGACGTATATATACGTCCGGTGCAATTAATGCTTTGGCTGAGCGAGACATTTACATACGCCGGTGGCACTAAAAAAGTTAAAGTCGTTCTGTAGCTTTAGCGTCAAAGTATAGTATAATTGAATTCAATACACTTTTATTGTATGGAAGGGGGGTGCGAAGAAAATTATAATTGAATATTGGGTCGCGAATATTGAAAACTTGAAAAGCACTGGTTTTAAATGGTCCTCTTCTGAAAAATTCTTGCTTTTTATATCTTTTATACTACTTCTCTTTTACGAATTTCTTATAATCGAAGATAAAGGTTAGTCTTTGATTAGAGGAAATGTTGAGGTATTTCCTATTATCTTACCTTTTTAATAATTTTATTAGTGTTGGTCATATATTTTGGCACGCATGTTTGAAAAAGTCACCAAAGTTACAATTTCTACTATACCAAAGTTAATAAATTCATGGAAACTTCCCACGTGATTTATAATTTTATGAATAAAAAAAACATGTATATATTCATTTTAATCATTCCTTTTTTTTCTTGTACTTCGAGACACATTTTTTTTTCTTTTTGTTATTTTTTTCCCTTTGGTTTAAACTGAATTTCTGAAAAAGGATATCTGAAATTTGAAACGAACTCGTTAAACAGAGGAGTATAATTTATTTTGACAGCTCGTGTACGAATAAAAAGGAAGAACTTGCGAAACATTTACGTCATACGTCTAAAAAATTCAGGGCTCGTAAATAGCGGCATTAAAAACACAAGAAAAGATCTAACACCTAATTGAATCACATCAAGCTGAAATTATACGGCGCCAAGATCCAGAAACTAATTAGGGGTTTCAAATGTATTTTGAAATATATTGCGCAGAAATTTCCATCCAAAGAAAAGGCCCAGCTACTTGCTTAAAGTGAGCTGTTAGACCTTTTATTTGGGGCGCTTAATTTCTGTTTTTAAAAAGATTAAAATAATCAAAACATAATGCAGGCCATTAGCAATGTTTTGCTTCTTAGATAATAATTATTATTTTATGAAAAATTACCGAATTTAGCCAATTTGGTTAAAATAATTCATGTATCATGTGTTAACTTACTTTTTTTAACGTCTTAATACACTTTTTAACTATTATTATCTGAACCCCAAGAAAAGCAACACACGAATCTGAGTCCCCCAACCATACAAAAGCTACTAATAATACTTGTGGACGCTGTTGCCAAGTGGCTGTGGTCACTAATTCGCGGTCCGTATGCCATTCGTGTTGTAAGTTTGACTACCTTGGGTCTACTAAAAATTCGAAGTGCAAAAGGGTCGATGAACGTTAAATCTATTGCGGATCAAAGTCCTCAAGCTGGTATGTTGTGAGAGTAGTGTGGTCCAGCTAAGGTGTCATGCTCGTCACTTGAATGAGATTCAAAACAATGAAGTTCGTTATCAATAGCCTTCCTGTTGGTTTGAAAGCAATGCAATGATGAAGTAAAAAAACAACAATAAATTTTTCTTTTTGAACTTCATATCTTCCCAACTCCCTCAGTACTAATACCAGTTAATTTTATATTTTTTTTTTTTCTTTCTAGAAGGTTACAACACTTCCTTGGTCGGGGAAGCATTATGACCTCGTAATTATTATTGAAACAAAAAAAAAACACTCTTAAAATCGCAAGAGCCAATTTGGGATGAATATAGAGTAAGGAATTTTGCTGTAAAAATGAATAATTTTCATACATTTAACTCTGCTTTGATTAGTCTTCACACATCTATTTTATGTAAATAAGTTTTAATAAAAGTGCTGTGATCATTTTTATTTATCTTTTTTTCTTTTAAATGCATTTAAGTATATTTTCTGCATTAATGTCTGGAATTGTTGTAAAATATTAGGAAGTATAATATTCTATTTAGTCCAGTGCTTATATAATTTCATTATTTGCGACTAAGTTTTCAATCAAAGTTTTCACGGTGAACCCTCTCTACAATAACATTGTATTGAATACAATAAAAATTTATTTTGATGCTAAAGCTACTGTACAACTTTAATTATAAACTTCACAAATAATCAAGATAAGCGTTAAATTGTGTATATGACACAAGCCCATGGCGGGCACTAGTAATTATTAGGATAGTTTTAATGCATTGTGGTAAAATAATAGGATAGTTTTACTAGGTAAAATAATAGGATAGATCACACACACACACAAATACTTTAGGAAGTACTGATACATTTTTAATCTTACATCAGTGTTAATGTGTATTTAATTTTTTATTATTGCAGAATATAGTTTAATTTGTTTAAGTTCAGTGAATTAATACTTATTTTAAATATTTTATTTTCGACTTTTAAATATTCCCCCACACATACACATACGAATATCAACCCTAAGGGGCGCATCCCACAGTTTGAGTAAATCTGATTTAGTCTATTAGAAAAACTTGTACTCTCTTGTTATAGATGTTAATATTAATTATAATTTTGAGCTTCATTTAATTTTAAAAAATCTCTTTGGGGTTTAATACACAAAACTTAATATTACCAGATTTTATTAAAATCTGACTGAAATATTACATAGGTAAATTAATGTACTAGTCATTCATAAAAAAATTTATGCAAATGATTAGCTAAATAATCAATATATATATATATATATAAATTTTTATATATATATATATATATATATATATATATATATATATATATATATACTAAGTTATTTTGTGATGTTGTGTTTTTATCTCTCACAGATATCATGTAATTTTTCTGCATGTGTGTGTTTCATCAATAAATCAAAGCATTTAAATATTTCCAGCAGTCAATTGTAGCGCCCGCTAAAAGGCTTTTTATGAAAATGTAATCGGGAATTAATTATCTGTTAATCAGATGAATATCGAACTGGTCAGTATGAACCATCACATCACAAAAGTGCACGTGATTATGTATACTCGAAAGGAAGCATGGAATATTGCCAAATTAAGTCCTCACATTTGATCGAGTGCAACGGCGCTGACCGCAACATCTTTAAGCTACTTTGGTAAGAAATATTTTTAAGAATGTACGATGTTCTGCCATCGAGGAACTTCGTGGAAGAGCCGTAGATCTCAGAGATGCACCTGCCAACAGTCATCCGTCCAGACATTTATGTACCGGAAACACCGCTGCAAAACTTCCTGAAATGCGCAGCCATTTCAAACCGAATGCCATGATTATTTCGTACAAACGGTTATATCTATTTAGCCGCCAGCACAACTTATCGACAAGAATAACACTGAATATAGGGACGCTCAGAATTTCCTGAAGGCTCTGGCAATACCAACCAGAAGCCCACCGCGAGAATCAGGACTGGCGAAATCTTCGTAACCAGCTTTCATTATGCCGTACAAAGCAAAATGCAGATAAAGTGTCAACAAACGTTTACTTTGAAATGCTTGAACATTGTCCGATGCCAAAACCTAGATACAGAACTACCGGGAGAGATTTCATATTTTTACCCCAAAATGCACCTCAACATATAGCAGTGAGTTTTGCACATTTTAAAATAATTTCCTAAAGCATTAGGATACCGTATCAAACTGGAGTAAGAAACCTAACGATGTTTCTTCTTCTCTAGGCATCTAGATAATCTTGAACTACTAAACTTTGCGATTTCTTTCTACGTTACCTTGTGTATGTACTTCTTTTGCAGAAAAGCGATCGCAGTGTTCATTTTTAATACGCTTGTATTGGTAACTTCGAATATATTACAGACTGCAAGACATGAAAATTAAACCTAGAATTCTACCCTTTGAAAAACTTACGAAAATGGTAAATTCATTTTGAGCCTTCAGGACGATGCCGAGTTTTAGCATGTTTTCAAAGTTTAATAATTTAAAGTTTCAATAACCAACCTGATAGCAGAAAATACTTCAAGACAGTGTTCTCAATTGGGTACAAACGTTATTAAGCAATTCATTCGCTCCATCAGACTAACATTGTTCTAAAAATAAGTTTACATCATGAAAAATGTTTCTAGAAAAAGAAATATCCTTATCTCTAGTGCTTCCAGGTAATCTGGAAGGTACTCATTCTGTCGCCGGGATCCATTTTCTATTTTCTGGGCAGGACTACAAGTTATTTCTTATAGGCATGGCCCGCGTGATTAAAAGATAGCATTCTGGGGTTAACTGTTGCTTGCTTAGCCGTCCTTGTTCCAATGGCAGTTACATAAGACATTTTCAATTTTAAATGTAATCAAAATTTCAAAAACTGCCTACATTCTGTGTAATTTTATTTGTAAAGCTACTTCCAATTTAAAGTTGGCAGTCTTTTTTGTAATCACTATTTTTAATTTTAATTCCTCCCTATAGCTTTGGAATTAACTGTTAGCTGTTCACTATATATATATATATATATATATATATATATATATATATATGTATATATATATATATATATATTATATAAATCAATACCATATCTAAAGGAACTTTAACCTGGTGAAAAGAAATCATGAGCTGTCCGTGAGTTGAATAGTATTAACAAATGTACAGTGATACTGTACTTTTTTTCCCTTGGAAATGTTGTTGATTTAATTTATTCAGTTAATTTTTTTTTTTTTACAAAATTATTATTTTACTATATAACTGGAATATTCGGAACAAAGTTCTTCAATTTCTAAGCGATTGAGGCTGTTCTAATTCCTAGTAAAAAATAAATCATAACATACGTAACCTAATGTTTCAATAAACTTTTTTTGAAGAGATTCAAGCGTATAAAGTAAACTTTTTTAAGGAATGAATGCATGCATTGTTGAATCCCAGAATGGAATAAAGACAAAAGACTGAAGCACTTTACATAAAATGTTTTAGCTTTTATACAAAAAAGTTTATTTTTGAAGACAATGGAAGGGAAAAAAAGGAAAAATATTCCAGAACAAAAGTTGAAAAATGCTGAAAAGGCATTTCGGAAACCAGTATCTAGAAATACAAATCTTTTATAAGAAAAATTCAATGTGTTTTTCTTTTAAAAAAGAAGAAATTTTGGTCCCTTTTGCAACTACGTAATAATTTTGTAATATTTTTTTCCCCTCTCTCTCTTTGAAATTTTGTTTAACTTTTCTTTTTGAAACTCTTTTATTAAAAATACCAAGAAAGAAAATTCAAAAAAGTGAGCTAATAAAATAAGATCTTTTACATAAGTAAAATGCTACTTTGGTACAGGCTATGTTGCTAGTTCAATAGTTTATTTATTGTTATAAAAACCCCACCTTCTTTCTCATCAATAGAGTGAAAAACTGTAAATTTATGCAAAGTAGTTTAGAGGCTCACTTTTCGTTAAAAATGAAAACCCATTATTAATGCTCACTAGCAAACATATACAAGAAATGAAGGTTTTGACCTCTGTAAACTTATAGCTTTTTTGAAGTTTTAAATTTACTGCAATAAAAGTATTCATTTTGTAAATAGCCGGAATTACGTTTAAGTTGTAAATTTTTGAAAAGATTTTTGTATAAAGTTTATAATAAATACCGAATAATTATTATGCACGAGCAATGATATTTATCTCTGAATAATCCCATGAAATATTTCATATGATTTTGCCACTGGCTGCGGCACGTATGTTTGAAATCCACCCAAATTTTCACGGCTCCTCATGGATCCTTGCAAAACCCTTCGAAAGCGGCATTTTCTGCCATCCTAGTGAGACTAATCCTTCCGGAAATTCTTTTAATATGTACATTATTAAGTACCTGAACTAATATTCAAATTTTGCTATAAATGCGCAGGACACTTTGAAAATTAAACAAAATTAGCAAAACCGTTTTCATGTACACTTCAGGCGGCAAATAAATGTATGCCATGCAAACAGTCAATTTAGAGCGTTAGGGCACTATGCGGTTTCTCAATACAGTAATGTGTTTTTATGTTGTGAATTACTTCCAAAGTCTCTTATTTTTCTAGTCTGGTTTTCTTTATTCTTGCTTTCTTATTTATTTTTTCTGTAACCAAAAACTTATACCGCAATTATTCTAGAAATCCTATTTTTTCTTGAAAGCTCTGCAATCTTGGTTTTTATCGAGTTAATTAAATATATTATTACTTCAATAGTTTTATCAATTTATAAATTATACTTAAACTTGTCAATTTGATATTTAAATTTATCTCAAAATAACAATAATAAAGTACGTAAACATGAATTTACTAAAGTATGTACTTCGTTTATTTTGATAAAGTCCAAACAGAATAAAAAATTGGCCTTCATAAAGTAAAACTATAAATGAAACAAATTTCAAACATTTCCGAAAAAAAAGTCCCCGCCGCACTAAGAAAATAAAATTAAAAAATATATAAGTACATGTGTCAAAGAAAAAGTATGCATTTGTGAAAATATAAAATGTACAACATGGCAAAGTGAGCACAAAAAAGTAAGTAGAAAATAAAATTCAAAAAATACAGGAAAGTAAAAAAACCAAGTTCTAAAGGCGTGAAAAAAAAAAAATCGTCACACTCTACTTTTGGTGTGAAAAGTAACATATAAGAAAACCCTACTTGGCCCTCAATGTGCCAGTACTTTTAGAAGAAAATTATTTATAAGAACATCCAATTATTATGTTAAACTAGATTACCGGTTAAATATAGTTTCTAGATTGTGCAAAACCTTTATTTAGCTATGTTTTTCAGTTGGAAATAAAATGGAAAATAAAATGGCTGTGAATTATGATTTTTCGAATATATTTTATGCTGCGTATTATATATACATGTAGCGGGGTAGATTCCCATAAGTTTCCTAACCGGTATACCCGCGCAAAATCTCTTAAACAAATTTAAATATCAATGAATTTCAAGAATTTTAAAACATCATCCTCCGTCCAAAGACCCTGGAACAAAACATTAGCCATTTACTACCCCTGACTGTAAAAGATCATAAAAAACCTTTCTAGACTCATTTCTATTTACAGACCATTTCAGCTCCTTAATGTTCTCTGTTATGCGCTATTTAATTTCATCTGCAGATTTGAAACATTGACTTGCGCTGTATGCACGCTCTAATCAATAGCCAAGTCGGGGAGTATGATCAGGCAGTATGTAGGAATGTGAAAAAACAAAGTTGTTTTTCGTTTTTCACAAGAAAGTAAAGAGGGGAGGGACCAGGTGCAGGGAGTGTGAATATGCTCCATCTCTCAGCCTGATCACCCGTTTTAATCTCTTCTTGCTCGGATCCATTCCCCGCAAACGAGGCAGCAGAAATGAGAGTGTCCGAATAGAAAGCTCCTTTGTTTGTAGTGCGCCGGCTCTGGGGTAGATACCAGCTTGCACAATGCACTGAATTTTGAAGAACACCTCTAGCATGATCTCTTTAACGAACTTCTTTTTTATATATATATATATATATATAGCGTAGTGGCTGGTGTTGTATTAGTTTTTGAAAGCTAATAGGCTTGCGGAAAATGATACCTTCTTGCGGAATGGACGTTCAACATCTTTATTATTTTGTCACATCAAAAACTTATAATCACAGTCATATTTCTAAGATAAAACAGGGACGAACTCGTATATTAAGACAAAAGAGCTGAACATTTTCAGTGCCATGCCAGACAAATCCCAGGCGCATTATATCGGCGAAAGCTTTTCAAAGCGGAAAAGAGACGCTGGAAAGCAGCGACATTTTGAGTGATAAAACACAAAGACGCAAAAGAAATTTTATCATACAAGATTTTCGCTTTTGCGCTGGGCAGCACAAGCGCGTGATTATTACGCAACAGTAGTTCTGATTGGATAAAATGGGCGGGACAGGGATTTTGAAACTAGTTGATTACAATTATTTTTTAAGCCTGCAAATTAAAGTTTGTTTAAATATTAGCAAAAAGAGTTACAGGATGCTGAGGAATTGTCATTGCTGTATATATATAGGTAAAAGTAAACTAATGTTTGTGGGGAATTTCAGCAAATGGAGCTTTTCTGGTTAGGTGATGGCGTTATAATCTGCTTTAACAGATAATAGATTGTGGAAAAAAAAATATTTTATTTCTATCACGGAGCGAATTTCTTTTGAATTTTTATCACGGATTGTTGTACCCTTTAACATTGCAAAGTAATATGGGCCACTGGGCGAAATTTACGATAGAAATATTTCATTTTTCTTAATTGTAAATAAATGTCGGTACCCTGCGGGGAACAATTTTTTCGCAAAAGACATTTTAAATTCCCGTTATGATGAACAACTATTAGCTAATGGATTGAAAATTAACGTCGACCCAAAAATCAACATCGAGGGTTGATGGTGATGCATTGCTGACCACACCTGGCGACATCACCCAAAATTTTTGCACCACAGCGCGATGGGGACTTTAATCCTTACATTTAAAAGTGTATCAGTCCTTCCACTCGGTGGGTCTTAGAGCACCAGGGTTCGAACCGATGATTCGACATAAACAATTCCAACTACCGTAGTTTGTGATGGACACCGTTACTCATTTCAGAATCGTCAAAGAAGTTAAAACAACAAAGACTTATATTCTTTAAAAGTTTTTACATGGGTTCAGTAGAAGACCGTACCAGATAGTGCATCCCCAGAGACCTAAAATTCCTCACTACAATTAAGTTGAATAATTTATGTTCTAATCTTTAAGTACTAATTTAAATATTTGCACCGAGCAAAAGACAAATCATTTTGGGGATATTTTAATTAACTGAATAATTTCAGCATTCTTGTGGATTAGCAATCTCATAAAATCTGCTTTTACTTTTTCTCTCTTTTCCGAACACATAGATAGATAGGATATAGCAACATACACACACATGCCAATCATACAATTACAGAGAGAGAACTTCATTATGTGACACCTTTTTCTTTTTACCGAGAACACAATATCATCAGGACTTCGGCATGAAAAGATGCCGAATTTTAAATTCTGAGCATTAAATATTTTACGCCTAATTCTATGAATAAACATACGCGCCGCTATTCAGGTTTGATTGTACTTTCAGGACCTCTTCTGAATGAAGTCATTCAATCTCCATTTGTCGCGTTAATCTCGCGCTATTACCTGCGGGGTGGTTGACCTGAGTGCCTGTAGCTCTTTTTCGCGCTATAACCTAACATCAAAGCTAGGGACTCTAGTGACTGTAATATATTGATTTCGCCCTTTGTTAATTTAAAATACTCGTACCAGTCAAAAAAGATTCGAAAGGGATTTATAGTTTTAGTTTTTTTATACAAAAAAGTTTGTTTGAAGACAAATGGAAGGGAAAAAAACAGAAAAAAAATATTCCAGAACAAAAAGAAAATGCTGAAAAGGATTTCGGAAACTCAGTGCATTCAGAAATACAAATTTTATTAGAAAAATCTTCAAATGCTTTTTTTTTCTTTTTTAAAAAAGAAGACATTTTGGTCCCTTTTGCAACTACGTAATAATTTTGTAATATTTTTAAGTTAGAATTTTAGAGTGATTTTGTATAAGTTATAATAAATACCGAATAATTATTGTATAACTATATAATGATATTTTATCATGAGTAATCAGATGAAATATTTCACAGATTTTACCACTAGCTGCGGTATCATATGTTTGAAATTTTACTCAAAATTTCTGTATTGGTTCATGAATCCTTTAAAATCTTTCGAACGGGCATTTTCACATCCTAGGTGACAAATCCGGAAATTTTTAATATACATTTTAAGTACCGAATTAATATTCATGGATTTTCAAGCAGAAATGCGCAGGACATTTTGAAATTAAACATTAAAATGACAAAACTGTTTTCATACAATTTTTATAAATAATGTGTGCTATAAAAATTAATCAATTTAGAGCGTTAGGGAAATATGTGGTTTCTAAATACAGTAATGTTTTTTATGTTGTGAAATACTCTAAGCCCTTCTATTTTTCAAATGGCTTTTTATTCTGCTTTCATTTATTTTTCTATTAAAATCAAAAACTTTATTCCGCAATTGATCTCAGAAATCGTATTTTTTCTTGAAAGCTAAAATATTTTATTTTTTATCGATAATTAAATATATTACTTCAATAGTTTATCGATTTATAAATTATTTTAACTTGTCAATCGATATTTTAAATTTATCTCAAAATAACAATAATAAAGTACGTGTAAACATGAATTTAATAAAAATATATATTTTGTTTATTTTGATAAACCAATCAGAATAAAAAAATTGGTCTTCATAAAGTAAAAACTGTAAATGAAACAAATTAAACATTTCCGAAAAAAAAAAATGCATTAAGAAAATAAAATTAAAAAAAAATATGTGCCAAAGAAAAAAGTACATTTGTGAAAATATAAAATAAAGATAATATGAAAAAGTAAGCACAAAAAGTGTTAGAAAATAAAATCTAAAAAAATACAGGAGTAAAAAAAACTTGAAAACTAAAGGGCGTAAAAAAAAATCCAAGACTTACTCTCCGGGAAAAAATATATATGAAAACCCTACGGCCTTAAGTTAATTTTGAAAAAAAATATTTATATGGAATATATAGAACTCTTAAGGTTAGGAATATGATTACCGGATAAATATAGTTTCAAGACAGCAAACTTTTCTTTATTTAGCTATGTTTTTCAGTTGAAATAAAATTGAAAATAAAATACAATTAAGATTTTTTGAAATATTTTCCTTATGCGTGTATTATATATACATACAAGGTAGGATTCGTAAGTTTCCCGACCGTGTCTATAACTTAAACAACATCACGAATTAAATAGCTGAAACACATCCTCCGTCAAAATAAGACCTTTGGGAAACAACATACATTCACCTTCGATTGTAAAGATGATAAAAACATTTTTGGAATCCATTTCTAGCCACGTCCCTTAATTCAGCCTGCGATGCGCTTTTAATTTCATCTGCAGATTGAAGACAATGACCTTGCAAGCTACGTATCGGTTCAAAAAATAGGCTGAAGTAACGGAGGAGGAGATCAGGCCAGTAAGGAGGATGTGGAAAAACAGTTGTTTTTCGTTTTCACAAGAAAGTCAGTGAAGAGGAGGGATCAGTGTGCAGGAGTGTTGTCGTGCAAATGCATATCTCTAAGCTCGATTCACAATTATGGTCTCTTCGTTCGGATCCATTTACGCAAACGAGACAGAATGAGTGTCCAAATAGAATTCTTTGCTTGTAGTGCGTCATTCTGGGGTAGACACCAGTTGCACAATGCCCGGAATTTTGAAGAACACCTCTAGCATGATCTTCTCTTGAACGAACTTTATATATATATATATATATATATATATATATATATATATATATATATATATATATATAGTAATATAAAAAGTGAACCAGATAGGCTATATATATATTTATATATATATATAGCGTAGTGGCCGGTGTTGTATTAATTATTTGAGTGTTAATAGGGTTTTAGGAAAACTTCTTCTGAATGGACGTTCAACATCTTTATTTTGTCACGCACATCAAAAACTTATAATCACAGTCGTATTTCATATTAGAACAGGGACGAACTCGTATACAGACAAAAGAGCTGAACATTTTCATGTTGACAAGCTGGAGACAAACTTGCGGCGATTATACGGCGAAAGCAAAGCGGAAAAGAGACAAGCAGCAGCGACATTTTGGAGGATAAAACACAAAGACAAAAAAGAGCGATCATACAAGATTTTCGCTTTATATACGGGCAGTGACAAGCGCGTGATTATTATGTAACAGTAGTTCTGATTGGATAAAATGGGCGGGACAGGGATTTCGGAAACTAGTTGATTACAATTATTTTTAAGCCAAAAAATTAAAGCTTGTTTAAATATTAGTAAAAAGAGTTAGTTAAAAGGATGCTAGAGGGAATTATTACATATATATATAGGTAGAAAGTAAACTAATAATAGGAATTAAAATGGAGCTTTTCTGGGTTAGTATTTTATAAAGTAAACATAATCTAAGCTTTAACAGATACATTTGGGAAAAAAAAATATTTTTATTTAATACGGAGCGAATTTTCTTTTGAATTTTTATCACGGATTGTTGTAAATTCTTTAACATTGCGTAAAGTAATATGGCCACTAAGGAAATTTTACGATAGAAATATTTCATTTTTCTTAACAAATAAAATGCTATACTTTGCAGTGGGAACAATTTTTTCAAAGACATTTTAAATCTTGTTATATTTAGAACAACTATTAGCTAATGGATTGAAAATTAACGTCACACTCAAAATCAACACGAGGGCTATTGGTGATGGATTACGATCACACACCTGGCGACACTCCAAATTTCTGCACCACAGCGATGTGGGGATCTTAATCCTTGACATATTTAAAGTGTATCAGTCCTTCCACTCGGTGGGGTCTTAGAGCACCAGGGTTCGAACCGATGATTCGACATAAACAATTCCAATCACTAGTTTGCATTGACACCGTTACCATTTCAGAATCGTCAAAAAGAAGAAAACAACAAAGACTTATATTCTTTAAAAAGCTTCTTACATGGGTTCAGTAGAAGACTGTACCAGATAGTGTATCCCGAGATCAAAATTACCGTTAAATTAGTTGGAATAATTTATGAAATTAATTCTTAAGTATTAATTCTAAATATTAAAATGAGCAAAAAAGACAACTATTTGGGGATATTTTAATTAACTGAATAATTTCAGCATTCTTTAGATAGCAATCCACAAAATCTGCTTTAATTTTCTCTCTCTCTCTCTTTTCCGAACATAGATAGATAGATATAGCAACATACACACACATACAATCATACACTACATAGAGAGAACTTCATTATGTGACTTTTTCTTTACTGAGAACACAATAATTAATTAGACTTCGGCATTGAAGATGCCGAATTTAATTTACATTAAACATTTTTATTTAATTTACAATAAACATACGCGTCGCTATTCAGGTTACATTGTAATTTCAGGACTCTTTCTGAATGAAGTCATTCACCCTCCATTTGTCGCGTTAATCTCTCAAAAGCATAATATCGTTGGGTGGTTGACCTGAGTGCCTAGCTCTTTCGCGCTATAACCTAACATCGTTAGGAATTTAAGTGACTGTAATATATTGACTCTTGCCCTTTGTTAATTTAAAATACTTAAAAATTAACACAAAAATAAAGGAGAATAAGAAAATATAAAAATTAAAATTATTAAAGTACATTGTGCAAGAAAAATAGCTTCAAAAACGGTACTCAGAAGCATAATAAAAACAGTTTCGGTGCTGCGTCCACACGGAGAGTTCGAACACGCCGCTTCCCTACCCTCCTTCTTCTACCTGCCTTTTCTCACTTGCTCTAGGACCGTGCTTCTCAAACTTTTAGTATTTTCGACACAATATTCAATCATAATTTTCATCGCGCCCCCTTCCATACAATTACAATGCATTGAATTCAGTAATACTAGACTTTGACGCTAAAACTACAATACGACTTTAACTTCTTGGCGCATATAAACGTCTTACTCACCAAAGCGTTAATTTTCCAGCACGTACATATACGTCTTTTCGAAGTACGATCTTTTATGAGCACTGCAATTCATATAATTATTCCGAAGTCTTTGGAATGCAACAAAAACGCCTTGACAGTGTTTGCAAAGGATTTACTTATTTTAGAGGATTTGTTTATTTATTTCTTTTTCTCCCCTTCCCCTCCATCACATGTGCACGCCTGCGTGGAAAGCGGTAGCGATGAGGAGTAAATCACTTATCTTTTAATCAGAAGTAATGGGATTAATTATAAGCCGTACAAATTATCCAGACAAGCGTTAATTTTTGTATATAATTTTATTTATGACAAGCCCATGGGGTCAATGGTAATTATTAAACTTATTCTTAACTTAGTATTCATAAATTAATTGTAAAATATAGTGTGCAGTACTGATACATTTATAAGTGTATCACATCAGTGCAAATGTGTATTTATTTCTTATTATGTCAGAATGTATTCTGTTCTTTTACTTTCAGTAAATCAATAATTTTTTAAAAATAATCTTTTGTTTTCGACTTTTCAACATGCTCGCGCTCCCCTCGTAGAGTTTTCACGCACCCCTAAGGGGGCGCGCCTCACAGTTTGAGAAACACTGCTCTAGGATTTAGAGTCAAGGACGAGGGTGGTTTTTATCATATTTCGGGGAGCAGGAGCCATTGAATCTGACAGACGCAGCGCGCCTAACAACTTCCGATTTTAGGAAGGTACTATTTCGAAAATTTTGATTTTTTTTTCTTGTAAAATAGTGTAGTTTTCAAATTTATACAAAAATAGTTCGAAGCGAGCATTTTGTAACTTCTTTACAATATTTTTTTTTTCTTTACTCAGATGTCCAGTTAGTGACTACATTTTATTCAATCCTCAATGTAGCTGGATTGAACTCCTAAAATGTCCAAATGGGAATCAAAATCATTTTGATTCTCGTGAGCGTATCTGGAAAAACTAGGTCACGAACTTTTGAAAGAGCACCCGCGAAGACGGTTTGAGTGCAGCATTCCCATGCCGCGTTCATTTTGACTCTGGATTTAAGAAATATTTAATACACAGCGAAAAGAGACTATTCAAGATGAAAAACTAAGAGGTACACCACCAGGAACTTGGAAAAGAAGGGACTGTTGCCTTTTGTCAGACCCTCGAACAATGGAAGGTGATTTGTGAAGAGTGCAACAAGAACTCTTAAAATGTAAACAGTGATGAAAAGATGAAACTAACCATTTTCTTTTGTATGAATATCTTAATTTCTGATTCAGTTTTAAATATTAGTTCATGTCAATCCATTTTAATGTCAAATCTCACCAATAAAATTATTAAATCATCTTCAAAAATCATCTAAAAATCATCTTAAAAAAGTAATTTACTATAGTAAAATCCAATGTAACTGTTTGATAAAATATAAATCAATTTTAATCAAAAGGACATCTCTATTATCAAAAAAGATTTATTTTAAAACAAGAACAGGAAACAGGCATGTACAATGTAGATTTATATATATATATATATATATATAAATTTCAACTCAAATAAATTTCAAAATGAAAAAACTTAAAAAATGTGATATGTAATTTTTTTAAAAAAATAGTCTGCGGCAGCAGCTTTTGTACTGGGGGAGTACATGCGGCCTACGGGCCGGGTGTTGAACAGTCCTGATCTATATTATCAATTACTTCAGTAACAAGCCATTATTTCGAAAGGTAGGTAATTTACAAATAATACAAAAATTAAGAGTTTCAGAGTACACTGTCCCTTATAACAATATTTTAGATATAACATTGCACTTAGTTGTCGAATCTCACCTATAAAATAAATACATCTTCACACGTAAGTTGGATGTGATGTATCTGAGAGGTGCCACACACCCATGGACAGAACTACTTGATGCGTGCCAGTGGAGTTTTAAAATTACAAGGATTTCGGCATGAAAAATTTTTGAAAAGAGTAATTTAGAAACAATTTATGCAGTAGAGATCAGTAGTTTATTGTTACGATCTTCCGTTAAAAATGCTTTAAGAAAATTAAATTTAATTTATATTAGTATATTTGTTAAAATTTTGAAGTAAAGTATAATAAATGAAAACAAATTAAAACCTTTAAAATCAGCAAAAAAACTAATTCTAAGCAATACTTATTTTAAAGTAAAATACATTTCTGTATTAGATATAAAAGAAACCTTGCATAAAAATCTTTGAATTAACAATTCATTTATTAACAATTAAAATTATTATGATATATATATATATATATATATATATATATATATATATATCGAATGATAAATAGTATAGCATTAGTGTCTTTCTTTTTACTCACTTTTAAAGTCCATGCCAATGATTTATGATCCAGATAAATATCAGAAAGAATATAATGCTTAAAACTCTCATCGATAGGGATTCTAACAATTATTTTCTTATTTCCATAATTTATTTTCTTCTAAAAATTACGCCAACAAATCAAATTAAGGGCTTCGATATAGTAACTTTGATCTTAACTACACAAAAGATAACTAATAAACTTATTTAAATGGTAAAATTCCTAAAAGAACTTTTACTAGCAATAATGCAAATTTCGAAACCTAACTCCATTACAATATAATACAAATTCACAAATAATCTTCTAACAGAAGACCATTTGGAGTCGTTCGTCTGTGAAAACATTTTCAGTACTAAATTTTCCTGATGGGGTCTCGATCACCACGTTGGAGTTTGAATGACATTTCAAATGTTCTTCAAGTCTCGCCTTTGAGAAAGAACGTATTCTTCTTCTTTTTTGGTTCTCTTCGCTTTTCTTCAAATATCCATTCACCCATGACTGTCCAGAATAGGACTCTCTGTGAATCCTAAACCTGCGCAACCTTCCCCGCTCTTTTGCAATCGTTCGTCTTTGAGGATAAAATAGTAAACTTTTCCGATCTTTTAAACTCAACGAGGATTTCCGGGAATTTTCACTTCCCCTTCTTCTTTATTATCAGCATTCGCCCATTTGCACTCGTAATGTCGATGCATCCGATTAGAATCCGACAAGCAGAAACGAACCACTTGCCATCCAGCAGTTGGAAAGGCTTACGGTTGTGTTTTACTGTGTGGCCTTCAGTTAAATAAAATACATTGTATCCTTAAAACTTAATCTTCCCAATAAATCAAATTAATCTAAAAGTTCATTTTTAATTATTTCTGCATTTGTTAATTAATATATCTCGATAACTTATTTAAGTTATTTTAATTGAGCAGTTTATGTTTCTCTCAATTTGATCTGCATTTTTTGTACTTATTATTATTATGTCAAGACATTTTTAACAAGTTTGCATATTTTAGGATACATCACTACATATTTTATTCCATGACATAATTCGAAATAAAATGTTAGCAAAATTATGAATGCGTGTGCTGTTATGAATATTTCCAACTTAACCTAACCAGGATGGTGTTTGTGGAAACGAAAGATAGAATCCTAGTTCTTCAAAGGATTATTTTTGTAGAGGATTGTTATAAATGTAATCCGTCGGGACTCAAACACTCAGTATTACTGACTATGAGATGAAGTATTTGATAATGTTTTGAACCGTTGCTGTGCAACACTACAGAAATTGCTATGATTTATTCTAAACAAAATAAAGAAATGTTGGTTTTGTATTGAAATACGTGACAACACTCGTCCAAATAAGATACAGTGCATAATTTTCTGCAGGTATGCTGCTAATAGGTGCTCGGCCATGCAGCATATAGTTTCAGTTTTACTTTCCAAGACTTCTATTTTTTCTTGGACCAGAAGAAATTCCTCTTCCGTCAGTATTTTCTCAGCTAGGAAGACGTACAAACATCTGTCATGTTCTTGCTCTAATTTCGTGACAGTGACTTTCACAATAGATGGATACTAACAATAATACCATGGTTAGAAATATAATTCTATTAGCTCATATGCTTAGAAATTGCTGAAAGTAAGTTAAGTTTTTTCCAATAAATGTTTCGAGCCAATTTTTTAAGGCTCAAAGAAAACTTACTTTCTGGATGCCTCTTTACTGATGCATCTTTACTAGCAAAGATCTGCAATACTTTCATTCAATCAGGCCTTTGGAAAATTATAATTTGTCTCCAATGATTCAATTTTAGAATGGATATCTTTGTATTCGCTGACCTTAAATACTGGCAATTATGGAACAATTTATATAAAGCAAACACTTTTCCAAATATGAATCACTGTGTGGTTGATGATTTATAAACAACATATTAAAAACTGTAATAATAACCTGTCTTTTAATACTTTTTTTAAAGACAAAAATGGAATTATCAAAAAATTGGAAGGACCAGACATAGAGTATGATCACCAACACGATGGGTAGATGATGTTGAAAAGGACCTTAAGCTAATGGAAACCAACCGATGGAAGGCCGTCATGACAACTGGAAGAGAATCAGCGCAATTCGGCCTTGTCCTGCAAAAGACTGTTGAGTTCAGAAGAATAACAACTTGTGATGAAGTGTAATTTTTTTCATATGATATCTTAGTCCCTTATGCTTAAAAATTGGATCAGCAATATAAATTCCTAAGCATATAAATGTGGATAAAGTCTGTAAATTGGAAGATAGCATTTTAAGTTATTCAATGGAAACAAATATATATGATAAATAAAAAAATAGGCGCGAGAACATTATGTTGCACAAAAAAGTTTTTAAATGTCTTCACAAATTTTCAAATTAATTTAAACTTTAAAGTAATACTTTTGTATATTTTTATATAAAAATACTTTTGTACATTCTTCATCATTATTCGATTTAAAAAAAAACTTTAGCAGTAAAATAACAATGAAATTTAAAAAAAATTGAACACTAACTTTAAATTCCTTTGATATTAATTTTGAAACTTCCTTGTTATGTTTTAAAATTTAATCACAATATTTTGTCTCGTGTCAACACTCAATTTCACATTAATTTTTATAAGCTGCAAAGTAATTTTAAAACATGTGTTTATCAATGAAAGACAAATATATATATATATATATATATAACTCTATATTTAAAAGGCAAGGAGATAATTTACTTTTATTTTAAGCTTTAAGTAATTTATCACGTTTAGCACGTTAATTATTACAGAACACACAATAATGTAGTATATTGTACAAGTCTCTAGTAATTTATCATAAGAGAAAAACATACTTTTTACAGTAAAACATAGATATATGTTTTTAAAAAGTGAAAAAGTTTTCCTACATTTTATTTAAAAAAAATCCGTATATACAACTGATTTACCCAAAGCTACGAATGAATACTTAAAAGAAGGAATAAATAACATTTAAAGAAGGTGTTATTATGGATAGTTTTCCTAACATCTTAAATGTGAAAACTAATATACGTCATAATATATTTTTACAAACAATGTTAACTGATGATTACATCATTTTTATGAATTTCATATATTTTTTACATGTAAAAATATCTTGGTATAAAACAACATGAGGTTTTATCATTAAAATATCAACTATCAAATTGTGTAAAAGTTTTATACGATTAAAAGTGAGAAACCAAAATCAATTATAAATAACCCCACAAGTTGTTGCTGTGGCTAATGCCACTTGTCTGACGAAGTCTGATCGAGGCCCACGAAATTCATCGTGGTAAGGGGCTAGAAGTACGCTTGTCATTGGCCTTGGCCTTGAGCAGCATGCAGGTGACAATACGATTTAGCTCGGTGAAATTCCCCGAAGGGACGATGATAGATGGCGACACGACCTACCTTCACCTCAACAATTTAGACATGGAACTGAAGGGGAGGGAAATATTCTCCAGTCCCCTGCACTCGTGATTCAGCCTACAAGGCATTCGGACCCACTGATTTAACAAACACGTACTCCGTTTGTACTCGGAGGGTGTTTGGTGGCATCGGGCATTGAAATCAGGCCTTCCTGTCTGGAGTCCGATGCTCTAACCACTAGGCTACCCACGGCTACCCCACAAGTTACCTACATAATATAGGTTAAATAAAATTATTTTTGTTAATTCAGTTAGATTTACTCATCATTGTATTTGATTGTATTTGTTTTGAACAATTTACTGTTGCTGCAGTAGTCACACGAACTCATGGCCATTGTTGTCGACTCGTGAGTTCGAATCCAGGTGTCACTAAAAATCACCTAGCAGAGCAGTTAGCCACGCTCAGACTGTCGAAGCTGAAGAAACCTCACATTTGCTTGGTGTGGAAGTTTAGATAAAGAAGTTCCAGATTAATTGAATTCCATGTCACTTGATTGCAGTTAAAAATTACAAGGTGCATAAAAAATATTTTTAGTAGTTGATTCTGGTTTCGAGCGTATTTTATGTCTAAATACTTTTGAGTAAGCTCGTTCCTTTTGGTCATTCCACCAATAGCCCTCATAAGTTTTGTAGTACGACATTAATCATTGACCAATCAATAAACAAGCATTTCGCAGGAATTTATGAGTACAAAATGAATAATGTAGAAAGTGCTTTATCATGTTAAATATATTTGACTCTAAATCTTAGTTAATAGGCCATATTTTGGGCTCTCCTGTGTGAAATGATGGGAAGTAAAGTGGTTGTAAATTTTGATAGACCAATTGTTTCTATAAGGCAGTGCTTCTCAAACTTTCAATATCTGTGACCCAATATTCAATCATAATTTTTATTGCGCCCCCCTCCATACCATAACAATGCATTGAATTCAACAACACGATAGATTGGCGTGAAATTACAATACGACTTAAATCGCTTAAGTGCCACTGACGTATATATCCGTCTCGCTCAAACGGTGTGTTAAATGTCCCGGACGTATAAATACGTATTACCGAAGTACGATCATTTTTGTGCACTTTTATCCATAAAACTATTCCGAAGGCTTTGTAATGCAATAACCTTTTATTGCATTTCAACGCCTTCGGAACATTGACAGTGTTTGCGGAGGATTTACTTATATAAGAGGATTTCCTTATTTATATTCCTTTTCTCCCCCTCTTCTCCCCAATACATCCGATATGAGTGCTTACGTGGAAAACAGATGCTTTGGGGAGTGAATTGCGTATTTTGTAATCGGCGGTTAAAGAATCATTTATAACCCGTACAAATTATCAAAATAAGTTTTAATTTCTGTATATAGTTTTACATATGGCTAGCCGATAGAGTCATTGGTATTTATTAAACTTTTTCTTAACATAGTATTGTGACGAAGCATATCTCCTTCCCCTATTTTTCAACAGATCCCGTGCCGACAGAAGCTGCGACAATTCCGAGAAGTTCCCTTTATGGCTGGGAAGGAATTTCGTAGCTGGGTGGTCGGGTTTCGGCACCCTTTTTGCCCAATTGACCGGAGTGTCAAAAAGGGGCGCCTTGCCATTGTGTGCCCCTTTTCCCAGAACTCGGAGGCGCCGTCTCGTCGGAGAACATACAGCTGTACACCCAGCCTTGGCGTCTTTCGGACTGGCGGGAGCGAGACAATGGTTGGCGCGGCAGAAGGGTGCGACATCAATAGAGGCCGAGACCGGAAGGCGTCATCAGGAGGATGAGGACCGAGGCCGACAAAGAAATGAGCGGTGGATGACGAGGGAAAAGAAATGCTATAAAACGGGCGAGAGAGTCCGGAAGGGGGAGGAGATGGATCTTGAAAAGGGGGGGTTGGGACGTCCCTTGAGCGATGGGAAGGCGATAGTGAGCCCGCGAATAAAGGGTTCCTGGCTGAAAGATCGAGAAAACCGGAGAAAGGAAGAGCCCGAACGATTACGAACGACCCCGCGAAGTACAGCGGTCCCCCCGGGCTGGTAAATCCAGGAACGGAAGAAGTGCCAAAGAGACTCAAAAGTGATTTTGAACTGAAATTAGAATGTACCCATATTTATTATTTTGAAAATTTTCATGTTAAAATAAATAGTTAGCCCAGATCTGAGAGAAGTCATTACAGTATTGTTAAATTAATTATAAAATACATTGTGATGTACTTATACATTTATAAGTGTATTAAATCCGTGTAAATGCTAATTTTATTTTTTTATTATGCTAATATGTATTTCGTTTGTGCACTTTCAGCAAATTAATAATTTTTTAAAATAATCTTTTGTTTTCGACTTTTCAATATCCTGCCAGAGTTATCACACCCCTCTAAGGGGGCGCGCTCCCCACAGTTTGAGAAACGCTGCTATAAGAAGTACATACAAGAATTGATTAATTCATTCGATTAATTAAAGAATCTTTATGTAATTCAATAAAATAAATTACCGACAAAGAACATAAATCAAAATGATAGGACAGAAAGGACGAAACGTAAAACTTATGCCATCCAATCAAAAGAATTGATGTATGGCCGTTAAGCACCATCAGAGCTACGAGATCGTTGTCAAACTGATCATAATTATGATAATTATAAGGTAATTTAATCCCTACGGACTCAGTAATGTAGTGTTATTTCACAAGAGAACCAGCTCAAGTGGTAAATTAATTACTAAGGATGTGTTATTCCCAAACTGTGCCAGCTGACTTATTGTTTAACAACTATTAAGCAAATATAAGTGCAGTGAATTTTTTTGTTTATTAATGGAAAGAAGTAAATTAATGATACATGAACTGCTTAGCGCTTTGTCTAAGGATTTTTTCCCTTTCATTTTTTGCTTCCTTTGGAATTAAATTTTAATTTGTTTTTAATATAAGAATTACAAATACAGCTCGTTGGATACTTTTTGAATTGTGTCAAAACTTGAAAAGTGTTTTTTTTCACGTTTTAAAGCATTCAGGTTTTCTAAAAATTTTTTTGCACGATTATTTTGGGTGTCAATACGATACTTTAAGGATAATTAATAAAATTAACGACCACTTAATTTTTGGGTTCTGTCATATTTATACATATTTATTTAATTGAACTATTTAATAAAAAGTAGCCAAAAAAAAAATTTTTTTTTGTTGAAAAAGTAGGGAAATTTACTTGTTTTTTTTAATATATTACTTGTCTTACATAAAGCTAAGTCATTTGTAAAAATTCAAACTAAGATTTTTGATATATATGTTTTAGAAATGGATTAGAGAAATTTTAATAAAATACACCGGTTGTGTTATTACAATTGATTGTAGCTCTCTCTCATGCGAATTTTAAAAAGATCCTTGTTTAGGCTCTAGAAGAGCCACTTCCATATATATAAAAAATATTATTATTACAGAAACATTTTCAGAAAGGGAAATATGCTATTCTTTCTTCATTTTGTGCCAAAAAGTTGAATTTAAATACTTTTTTCCTGTGTTAATATTCTTAAAATAGTTTTATATGTATATTCTAATTCAACTGACACTAAATATCAAAAAAATTATTAATGTATACGCTTTTTCAAAATCACGGTTCCGAAAACAGTTAGTCACTTTTGTGATCTTTGACAACTTTGAAACCACCAACATAACTTTGAGTTCTAAATTGGAGCTATTGTCTGGGTACATAAAAAATATTTTTTCTTTTTAAATATAAGTTGTTGTTTTTTAAATCGTTAATTTTAAATACTACATATTATAAAAATCGAATGAAAAAACTAAATTTCACATTGTAATTCACATCACCAAATTTTTAATTAAATAAAATCAGACAAATATCGTTGTCCAAATAAAATGAGAACAACAAATATAAATCTAAATTTAACATTTATAATTTCATTATTCCTTTGCGCCACTCAAAATAAAAGATTTTTAGCAGGGTTGTTTTAATATCAGTATAGAATTTCCATAATGAATTTTCTATCAGGTATTTCCTGCAAACCTGGTTCCTGCATATCTTTTATTCTCACGGCGGCTTAATTTATCAGTATGATTAATGTATTATTCAAGCGATTTTTAATGAAATTCTTCCGCTCTTTCCAATCAGAATCGACATTTACAGAAACGATGCTAATATTCTGAATTGGAAGTAAAGACCATCTCCATTGTGTATATCAGGTAGAGGCATTCAAATATGAATTACACCTGTTTCGTTAGAAATAACCTCTAGAGTAATTGACTTCTCTCTTTCGAAAAATATTTCATCAAATCTCATATAATGAATAATGAATCTTGTTACATGAGACTAACAGTCTTAATTTATTGTAAAAATCACTGAAATATATAAGGAATCGCAAAATGCGTAAATTTTAGATCAGTATGATGTTTAGTTTCCAAACGAGCTTTTGAAATTTAATCTGAAGCTTTCAGACATATTTGATTTATTTGACTATTTTATCACAAACATTAATTATTATTTAAATTAACATGAACTATATTAAAATAAATAACCTGAAGGACTTATAGCTTCAAGAAATAAGATATTAGGAAATTTTAATAATTCTGTTAAGCTTTATCCACATACATTTTATTTAATGATACCATAATGCAATCTGAATTTGAACAAACTATATTCAAATTAAAAACTTGTATATCTAATCACTTTAATTCAGCAGCATTAAAAATGGGATACGTAAATATTCCAATATTTAGTGATTTTAAAATCGATTAACTAGAAACCAATCAAAATTTCTAAGCCAACAATCTAGTTTTATAAAAGAGAAGTTAGTTAGCTCAGTTAGTTTTAGATATTGATAACTGTAATGAAAAACTATCAGCTCGTAAAGATACACCATTCTACGGAAGTAGCATACTCGAATTCATGACATTGCTGTACTGATAAAATTATGGCAACCTTAAGCATTTGGGCATTGAACTTAAATTTTTTTAGCTAGCATTATTAATTTTAATATGATAAATAATAGCTAGAATTTTACATTTATTATTTGTATTTGAAAGATGGATTATTTAGAAATATATACATGAACATTTTGCTGAGATTTAAAGGAAATTCGATGGATAACGATTATCCTCCCCTTTAATAAACATTGTAGCATAAGATACATAACAGCTTGATATTAATTTTGAAAACACTTACTTTTTTGTAATAGTCATCAAGATAAATTAAAGGTATTTAATGAGCCATTCTTGCAAATGAGTTTATCATTTTATTTTTGCCGATACAGTCGTAAGTATCTCACCTATACATTTGCTATTTCTTTAATTGTTTAAAACTGACATAGTTACAGAAATAAAAAAGAAATGTAAAAGTAGTTTTAAGATTTATGATAAATTAATACAAACGTAAAATAGTATAAATAAATTCTTTCCAGACAAATATAAATACTTTTTTACGACCTAAGAACCTGCACTTAACTTTCATAGAACTATTTGAAAAAAAATCGTGTAAGAAGTACTTGATACAGTTAATACATGCATATATTTTAAATAATACTATGATGTTCTATTATTTAATCTCGAGCTGGGCAAGGTCGACTCAGCCTTTCATCCCTTCAGTGGTTTGATAAATGTTTACGAAGACTGCTTGGAAACTGAACACTGGAGGTTTTCGCATCAGACTGACCACTTGACCGAGACATCTGTACATGCAACCTAGCGCCTAAGTTAACGTAAACTGAGATAGGCACAGTAGGCCTTGGCCCTCAAGGTTGTAGAGCTAATGAGTTTAGTTCAGTTCTTTTATTTTTTTTACATATTAACAAAATGATAAAAAATTAAAATAAATTCATATTTAATAACGTGAAAATGAGCTTGGAGTTATTTAATTAAATGTTGCTGAAATTTCAATTTGCTATCGTTTCATCTTGTCATTTCAAATTTGGCTGCTTAGTTTGGATCAAATGAAGCTCAAGTTAGATTAAGATTACACTCAAAAACATATAGTATCTAAAATACTAAGAATAGGAAATACAAAAGAATAACAATAATAATAATTTAGAGGAAATAGTTAACTATATATAAGGGACTCACACACACAAATGAGTAACTCATTGGTTGTCAAAAATATAAGACCATTGGGAAGGTTTGTGTGGGCGTTTAGAATAAAAACTTACAATCAAATTAAACATCGGAGTAAACTCTTTCAAGATATTTTCAAATATCGATTTTTGATGACACAAAGTACACATTTTCTCTTCCCGTTTTAACAGCAGATGAATTTCTTTTTTTCCACATAAGCTAATTCTCGAACAACCAATAGCTGACCAAAATTAGGCTATAAGTTGCTGGACAGAAGATGGGCAATAACTTCAGCATGTATCAACAATAGCATTGTAGCATGAAGGCTGAACCCGAGATGTTACAGAGGTGAGTGTCTTTTTGTCTGAACCAGCGTACCTCGAATACGAGCCATACCTGTTATCATTTTCTCTATCGTTAAAGGTTATGGAATTATATTACACTTATTCTATACATCAGCGTTTCACAAATTGCGGGGTGTCCTCCTTACGTGGCGTGATAACTCCACGAGGGGGACGCGAGCATATTGAAAAGTCTAAACAAAAGATTATTTTAAAAAATTACTAATTTACTGAAAGTAAATTAAACACATTCTACACAATAAAAAATAAAGTGCATATTTACACTGTTATAATATACTTAAAAATGTATCAATACTACACATTGCATTTGATAATTAATTTAACAATACTAAGTTAAGAACAAGTTTAATAATTACCAGCGACCCCATGGGTCGTGTCATATATAAAATTATATACAAACATTAATGCTTATCTTGATAATGTGTTCGGTTAATAATTAATCCCTTAAGTGCCGATTAAAAATTACACAATTCACTCCCAATTCCACCGGACACACTGTAAAGGTCTTTTTATTGCATTCCATAGTCCAATAATTTCTGGATAGCAGTGCACAAAAAAAATCGTACTTCAGAAAGACGTATATATACGTCCAGGGCAACTAATACTTTGGCTGAGCGAGACGTTTATATACGCAGGTGGCACGTAAGAGGCTAAAATCGTATTCTAGCATTAGCATTAAAGTATAGTATAATTGAATTCAATACATTGTAATTGTATGGGGAGGCGTGATGAAAATTTGATTGAACTTTGGGTCACAAATATTGAAAGTTTGAGAAGCACTGTTATATATATACATGGTTGAGAACTAAGGAACTTCCCCACTAAGCCATGTTCATACATTATTTTCGTTATGTAAATCGAGGTGAGGAGTAAGTTCCTAGCGCAACAGATAGTGTACTGATTATCCCATATGACAGAAAACAAATTATTATCAAAATTTACAACTTTTAACTGTTTTTATATAAATTATTTGACACTATAAATAAATAAATAGACTAATTTGATGATATAAACTTGCAATTATCTTCATCAAGAAACAAATCTGAAGATCAATTCCATTAGAACTTGTGCTTTGCACTGTAACATCTTTCCCACTGCACCAAAACAATTGTCGACTTTGAACAATGACAAATATGTTACAACTAAATTTCCTAATAAGGTTATCAATGGATACACGAAAATTCTCTTTCCAAATAGATTTGAATAGATAATTTGAATTTAAATTATATAAGTTTTTACAAAAACACCCCTTTATTATGAAGTGGCGTATATTCAGAGGATAGAACCCGTGACCTATACGACTGAAGCACAGCAACATGACTTCTAGACAAAAGATCACTTCCGTCTGGAATGCTGTAACTGGCTTATGTAGATATCACAGCAGTCCTGTTTATTTTAACTATGTTAACCTTATTAACTATGGTACTAACATACAGCCGTAGTTAGTATGGGATGTATCGTTCACGTTTTGTAATAAAAATATAGATGGGATTTTGCAGGTTAAATGGAACTGGTCTTTAAGTAATATAAAATTTCGATATGAAAGTCAAAACTAGGTAGTACCATCTAAGATGTCATCCTCGTTATTTAAAGTAGACATCAATTCCGTCACCATTAGCCATGAGGTTAATGTGAGCATGATTTGGAATTATTCTTATTATAAAAATTTTGAATTAATTAATAAATATTTCTTTTTTTAAAAAATATCAGTACGCTTAATGATTAAATACATAATACATTAATATCCGAACTAAGCCTTTGTCTTTTTATAACGATTCAGCAATTTCTTAGCAGTCTATTGCAAAAGACTATGAAAAATTAGAATCACGTTAATTGAATTTACTGGCAAGAAAAACTTCTTGTTTATTCTAATATTGAGACAACATAAAAGTCTTATGTGTTTAAATATTCTTCTTCTCTAATGGGGCTTCGGATTGGTATTTAACCTTTGTGGACATAGTACATTCCCCAGGAGCTGGTATCACCTTTTAGTGCAATACCAATCACCGCAAGAAATTTTGACCCCCAGTTTCCTCCCCAGAGGGAGGCACCTTAACTCTGACAATGCGAAACCGTAAATAGGATTTTAATTCAACAAACCAATCACACCATCCAATCGGTGTGTATTTAAGGTATCCGCTCGGAACTGTGATTTTGCAAAAGCGTTTAAATGAATAATATTTATGATATTTAGTATTGTTTAGATTAGAAAACGTATATAAATTGTTTTAAGAATATTATTACAATAAAAAATTATTTAAGTACAATATTTTGACAAAAAGTTAACATAGAATGACCCATTTTCAAACCATTCTCCTTTTATGAAAAACGTTTCTCTAAAAATAATAGTTTGTCTGTATATAGCTCCAACCACTGTACAGAGGCTGAACTACAATTTTTGAAATATACATCTTAGAAGTGGATTTATCCATATTTTACTACAGCAGAGGAGATAAATTTAGAGAAGAAAACGCCGATAATTATTTCAGTAGGCAAGTAACTCTGAAAATAACGTGAATTTTTCAAAATTCCGAGTTCAGACTTTCTGGAGAAGTTTTTACTTTATATAAGCAAAATATTATTATTATAGAAGCATTTTTCATGAAAGAAGAACGTTTTGAAAAAATATCATTTTAAGTTAATTTTTGCCCAAAATATTGTATTTAAATAATTTTTTGGTCATAATGTCCTTAAAACTATTTTACACATGTATTCGAATCTAAGTGACACAAAATACATGGAAATTATCCATTTATGCGCTTTTTTATAAATGCATGGTTCCGAACGTAGTCGGATACCTTAAATGTAAGTTGAAACAGTTTGCAATGCAAAAACAATTACATGAGTTTATACTAATATTTAGATATTTTTGCAGGTAAGCAAATTTTCACACGAGTTTATATTTTAGTAAAAAAATTTTGCAATTCAAAAAGAAATACAAGTTCACACTAATAGCGGAACATCACTATAATTATCTGGATCTAAGTAAGTTTAAAACATTTTGCAGTCTCAAAGTAATCACGTAAGTTTATTTTAATATGAGAACAATATCACAATCGCATGAGTTTGTATTAATATCAGGACAATTTGTAATCAGTGCAGTTATGCATCAGTTGTATAACAATCGTGGGCGTTCGTTTTGGAAAATTTTGAATTCTAAATAAAAGCGTAAGTTTATATTAATACTGCCACACGACTTTTAATATCGGGACAAAATCATGATTGAATATGTTTCATTAATATTTTTATATTATCATAAATTCTCATGGAATTATACTATTATTACGATATTTTTCAGTCCAAAATTATGAAGTCCAAAAATTTCAAAAAAACCCTTCGTTTTGGGACGTAAAAAACCAGTCTAAAAATTTGTTGGGGAATATTCCCCCCTTTTTGGGTGTTTTTTAACTTTTAAAAATACAATGACAAAGAAATTAATATTAAAAATGGTCGCCTTTGTTTCAGAATTATCCTCTTTTTCACCCTTTTCCTCACGTGCTGTTTTTTGTTACAGGTACCAGACGTCCACTTCTGGTTCTTTTTTTTGGAATGGCCCCCTTTTTAAAAAAGACTTATTCTTTCCATGCACAAGGGGCTCGGGAGCTTTTGTTGGAATGGAAATGTGCAGTGGAGAAAAATCTGCATTTGAATCACAGACAGCTCCTCTTCTTAGCTGTGATTGGAATAGAACTTTTGAGACCTCCGGCACCAAAAACCCCGCCGGGATTTTTAAATTTAAGGGGGTCCGGGATGGGTGCCCTTTATTCACAATCTCCTTCTTGAATAGAATCCAGGGCAAGGTTTTTTTTTCCCCTCTCAATCTTTCTTGAATAGTTAATATAATGGAGTTAGTGAAGAATTTCGGAAGAAAATTATTTCGATGTGAAAAATAAATGAAAGTGTTCAATGGAATTTTGTGAATGTATTTCAGGCTTGGTGAAGGTGAGAATACTTTTTTTTCCTCCATCAATTTGTTTAAAATGGCAGGTTGTTGTGTACGCTTATGATACACTTATTCGAAAATAATTTTGTGTGAGTTTTGATTCTTAAGAAATTTTTCCACTGTAGAAAAACAGCAAAAGAGGAAAACTTGATTTGTAAACTAATATGTTATAAAAGAATTCGATAAATACCAGAGTAAGAATGCATAATTTTAATGCACTTAAATTTCTTCATGATTTTTTTACATTCCCTTATAAAACATCTTTTAAACTTAAAATTTGACAAACCATTCCAGAATGGTTTTTTAGATTAAATGCTTTAATTGTTTAATTTTTTTTAAATCCTTTTTCAAAAGCATGTTTACAATTGGGGAAAAAGTTTATTTATGGAAATTTATGCTTATGTACTCCTAACACGTATATATATTTTTAAAATTAAATATATACTAAATAAGTATATTAAAAATATATACATATATCAGAATTAAAAATATTTAATTTGTAATTTACTTTTTACCTCCTTAACCCCCGGGATTAAAAAATTTACGTGATTTTTTCCCCCAGTCCCAAACCCTTTTTGAAAACAGTATATCCCTGTTTTGGGGAAAAAAAAAAAGGAAAGGCACAAATTTGCAAAATTTTCTCTGATATAACTTGTAAGAGGCCCGTGACTCTCTGGCGAGAACCTAGATGTGTCGGCGAAGGGAAGAAACACTCGATATGATTCAAATCTCATATAATTATTTCAACACTAAGAACAGACATAATTTTTAAACTAATAAACTTAAGAGAATGTTTTACTAAAAATTGTGAAAGTGGAACAACGACCATAACACGCGCGCGTAAGAGATTAGTCGACTAAATAACTGGATACTCCTCTTAACCCGCGATCACTCGCGCGGGGTGTTCTGTACACCCCAGCAACAAGAAAAGCCTCCTACAATTCTAAAAATAATGCGGAGAGCCACGATTTGTTCTTTTAGCTGCCCTATTTAGGTCACTGAACCTTTTAGGCCTGATGTAACCCAAACTCCAGGACGATTGGGAAAGTTATGACCTTCAAAGGGTTTTTTTTGGGGGGCTGAGAACACCCCGCGAGTGATTGAGTTATGTTTTTGTACTGAAGCATCTACGGAAGAATACGTTTTTTAAACTTTTCCCTTTTTTCATTTTTATAAAAAATATTAATATACATGAATATTTTATTTAAAAAATTTTAAAAAATGGTATAAAAAATAATATAACCCATAAAAAAAATTGTAAAATATAATTTTTTAAAAATTTTTTTAAAAATTTTCCCGAAATTTTAAAAAACTCCATGGGAAAGGGGGAAATAGCACTTCGTAAATCTATTAGATAAAAGTATCAACAGAAAGCCAAGATGAACTAAAAATTGATGACTGCGTAATTTCGTAACTAAAGTTGGGGGGATTTAAACTTGAAATTGTAAATATTTATAATTTCCACTGATGGAATGTGCAGGATATATGATGTATCGCGAATAGTAACCTTTTGGGCCCTTGCGAAAAATTTTATCATCTACTTAATACCGCAGGAATTAATGCTTCCCTTTTCCTATCATTCGGTTCTTCCGAAAATAAATGAGACATTCAATACTATTAAAGGAGATTGAATGGACTTTGTTTAGCCCACAGGGGGTATGAGATCGGGTTCCCAAACCTTAACAAAAAAACTAAAAAAAAGCTTTTTTCTGACACAGAAATAAAAAATAAAAAGGGGATTAATCCACCAAAAAAAGGGGGTTTGCACTTTGTCCCGGGGAAAAAAATGTAAATATTTTTTGTTTTTCAATGTAAGAAAAAAATGTGGGGAAAGCATATGAATACAGTCCGTTCTGAATGTTTGAAAAAATTAAAAAATTATTTTTCTACTTTTAATTTTCCTTTTCATTAATTGTAAAGTATATTTATTACTGGTTTTGTGTTTTATTTGTGGTTTATGAAAAAAAATAAAATTGTGTACTTTTAAAAATGAAAATTTTTTAGGTTTAGTTTAAATTAATGCTAGTCTCATTTGAATGCAATAAATTTAACAATTTTGTTTGTATAATACAATAAACATCTTATACCCCCATAAAAAATATATCAAAATTTCCTTTAAAAAATTTCCATATTTAAATACACGTTGGGTTTAAAAGTTTGGGGTGTTCTCTACACCCCCCGGGGAAATAAAGACGGTAGAAAAAAGGTGCGAGTGACCCGGGGTTTAAATTAGGGTTTTAACTTTTTATCTAATATTATCTAATCTTAATTCAATCTTAGTGAATAGTAAAACATGATTGAAAAGGAGACTATCAAGCTCGATCCTTATATTAATAAAGTATCAAATTTATCATCCGGTTTAATCTAATATCAAATCAATCCTAGTAAACAATCGTCACTTTGAGGTTTCCTCCGATTAATAATCAAAGCTCTACAGTTCAAATATTACACCTTTAAAATCAATATCACCTGTCTATAGTATATATCTCCACTCCTTCTCCTTCTAAAACTAGAAAACCTCGCCTATTTATAATAAGTTAATTTAAATATCCGGATTCTCTTCTTACGAAGGGGCTGGTTGTGAATAACGCAAATTGATAGCCCAAACATTTTCCAAGATGATTAGTTCGAAGGACGCGTATAGATCCGTCACAAACTAAATCCTTCCCAAACAATTTTAAGGTTCTTTCATTGCATTCCAAAGCCTTCGGAATAATTTTACTCATAACCACGCAACGAAAATATAAACTGTATTTTGGTAGGAAGTGATATATGAGTCCGAGACACATAATGCATCGGTTGAATGAAACGAATATATACAATGGTACCAGTTAAGTAGTTAATGTCAACTATTACACCTTAATTTTAAAAAAATAAGACAATGCATTTGTTTCTTCATATCCTCTCATTAACATTTTTATCGTTTCACTATGTGCTAGTATAGCTTTAAACAGTGCTTCATTTGGAAGCATATTTAAAATTTTGCTCACCACTTATTTAAATTATGTTAAATATAAACCTTTTTTCATCTCTTATCCATCAATTGCTGATTTATAAATAATAAATAAAAATATTGATAAATAATCAATAAATTTCTCAGTGCAATGTACACTCTTTATAAATAAAATTTAATTAAATGCATTGATAATATTAGTTTTAGGAAAACTCCTACCATCTCTGTTGCTAGGCACAATTTTAAAAGAACCGATTTTTTTTAGAACTGGATTATAGCTGGTATGTGTGTGTGTGATTATCACGCTTTTAATGTTTTATTAAAATGACGTCAATTGATGGGGAAGCGTCTCATGTTATTTTAAAAATGATTTATAGTTTGGAAAAAATACCATTGTCAATGTATTTAGGTTTAAACAAAAAATTTTAAAATATTCTTTTTTCTAAAAATTTCCCCTTGGAAGTACCCCATTTTAACGACAAAAAAGGGTTTGCAAAAAAAGTTGAGCTAAAAGGGGTTTTTGCGATTTTTTGGCAGAAAAGTGCACAATTTCCCTTCCCGGTAGGTGCTTTTCAAATTTTCAATTTTTTGCGACCCGATTTTAAATTTACTTTTATCGCCCCCCCCCCTTTCGGTAACAATTATTGTTAAAATAATAATCCCCTTTTAAACCCTAAAGCTACAATACGGGTTTTAAATTACCCGAAAAAAATATAAAGATAAGTGTTAAACTTGGTATATAAATTTGTTATGTGACGGTTTAAAATGGGAGTTACTAGTAATTTTTAAAATTTTGTTAATTTTTTAATTTAGTATTGTTATAAAACCCCAATTATCAGATTTTTATGCGGGTAAATTGAATTTTAATTTAAAAACTACTTTTTTTTTTTAAAAAAATTGATTTTTTATTTTTTATTTTCGATTTTTTAAATTTTAGGCCCAAAAATTGGGGTTATAACCCCCCAAGGGGGTCTCATTTAAAAGTTTAAAAACCTTTCCCCTTAAAAATCTAAAAAAATTTTATAAAAAGTAAATTCATTTTGATTAAACATATTTCCTGTCATTGGAATTAAAAAGCTTTTATTCTTTTTTAAAAAGGGCCCGGGTTGGCGTATTTGAAAAGGTGTCCTTCAACCCCACCAAGGGCCCCAAACCCCCCCGAAAAAAAATTGCATTTTCATGTGCAAAACTCAACAAGTCCATGACGTTTGATTATGCGGCACGAAAAAAGTCCAAAGGGGTCCTGTTTGGCATGGACGCTCTCGGTAAAATTAAATTCCAAAAACAATTTCCCATCGTCAGAGCTGAGGTGACAAAACTGGGTGTCAAAATTTCATTGTGGCTGTTGGTATCCACCTAAGTGGTCCCACCCCAAAAAAGGGAACCCCTTTAAAGGGGAAGGGTATTAAACGGCCCCCATTTAAAAAAAAAATTTAAATGTTTTAAAACAACAACCCTTTCCATATTTTTTTTTTAAAAATTTTTGTTAAAATTTCCGAAAATTTCTAACAAAAAAAAAGGCAACTTCTTTTAAATAAAAAAATCTTTTAGTTATTAAATAAAAATACATGCGAAAAACATCAAATGCTTTTGTAACAATTTATTAAAAAAAGAGCAAAAACATTAAGACATTTCTCTTTACTTCATAAATCACCTTTGAATATTTGAAAACCTTGGCATTACGAATACATAAAACTGTTTTCTATGGCAGATCGTAGGAAAGAATAACTGACAAGCCAGTGTTTTCTTTGAGAAGATCCAAACTTCCTCTTTTTTAGTGGACTTCAAACTGACGTGTCAGAAAATGAGAAATGAAATTGAATAAAAGTGAAAGACAAACACTGTTTTCGAACACGCATTTCAACGGTTTATTCTTATCATCCGTCCGAAAAATTCTAATGCCTTTTTACTTGAGATATGATTTGAAAAGATGGGAAAAAGGCACAAGAACATTTATCTACTGTAAGGTGCTATTCACATTGGGTATATAGTTGTATAAATTTATATGCATCCAATGCGAGACGCTTTTTAAATTATTTTTAAATGTATTATCAAAGAGAATAAGTTTAAAAGAAACACACTAGGAAAAAGGCACAATATACCTTCTCCTGGATATATTATCTTTGTGACACAAAATTCCAAATTTGTAAGTGATAAAAAAGATGATAGTGTGTGTGCTTATGACCACACGAGAGATATAAGTGATAACTTTAAATTTGTAATGTTATTTCAGGGATTAGTTAGGGGAATAAAAAATAAAGGGATATTTGTATTGTCTTATAAAATTATTTATTCATATGTATATACTCGTAAAGTAATATTTTTGCGAAATATGCAATCATATTTGTCAATTAATTGTATTCTAGAAGGAGAAAATAGGTTTATGGTATCTGAATAGGCTATAAATACTTCAGATTCAAAATCATTTAAATACCTAAAAACTGCGTCAAGCGCTGTTCCGTACTTTATCGTGCTTTCATTTGGATGTTTTGAAATAATTCAATTGAATTTTGATTTTAAAAAATCTACTACGGGCTTTGATTTGTCTTTTGAAAAATCTAGATTAAAATCCCCACTTAAACTAATTGGCAATTTGTTCAGAAGGGTTGATCCTGCTTTATTGTAGGCAACTAAATTTTTATGAATCAATTTGATAATTTTTTCTACACTTTGATTTGATGAAATATAAATAGTAAACCATTAGAATTATTTGTCCATTCCCTGCTCTACATTTCGCTGCATAAATTTCTCCGATACATGACTCAAGAAACCCAAATGATTCGGTAGTATTGTTACGAATAGTATTGTTACCATTGTTACCAGCGTTACAAACATGAGCATAGCAATGATTGGCTTTTTAAAACGCATCATTTAAGTTCACTCTCCATCAAAACGTACTCTAAAAGAAGTTATCACTTCAAAAACTATTACATTAGTAGAGCTACAGGGTGAATGCAAATGATAAACCCGATTTAAAAAACATACTTTTGAAATTACTGCATATATTACAATAAGTGGTATATGAAGGTAAATAGAAATATATCAAGTTTTTTCCACCAATGATCAACAGCATATTCAAGATCACTGTTGTCGAAATTTAAATATGACAATGACAGAGAACAGTTTTTGCATAATACGAGTAGTATATACACAGTTTTTTATTTAGGTGAAACATGCATATAGGAAAGCACCAACCAACAAATCATTCTGTAATGGCATCACCAATGAAAGAAAACAAGATGGAGTGTAGAAAGAAAAGCAACGGTCAGCCAAGTGTCTCGAAGAAGCAGTGGAGAGGATGAAGAGTTTTGCTTAAATTACATGAAAGTCTACGAGAGTTGCCACCTGTAAACATGGAATACTTCTATCAAAAGGGAAGGTAGAAACTTTACGAAAAAAACAAGGTCGTCCTCACTTACGCGTGGTTCAAAATTAGAGGTGCGTCACCAAAACCCCTCGTGGTACTTTAAAAACTACGTTTATAAACACTCACTAATTTGTTAATTAACTGGGTTTTAAAAGTACACATGGCAGATGCTAACAGATATATTGTTGCACGAAAGTGCTACGTTAATAAAGAATCAAAGGAAATTGTTGGATTTAATCAGTATTCAAACATTTTATATTTTAGATAAAGCTTTTAAATTATCATTAACAATTTCAGAAAAAAATTACAAACTCACAGACGGTTATTCTTTTAAAATATCACGAGGTATCTTATCATTTAATTCCGTAGTTCTGGTATTGAGGGTTATCTCAATTCGAGACATAAAATATGCTAAAAATATGAATAACATTGAACAGAAAACAATTTTAAAAGAAAATATTTGAACCTGTATATGAAGCAGAATACTTTTTACCCTAATTGAGTGCAGGGAATTATCATTAACTTTTAGAAATAAAAAACAATCCATCAGCATACATCCTTAATATATTTTCGAGATTCATAATGACACACCTGCTGAATAATTAATTTTAATAACTGTATTTTTTCGAAAACAAACAAATATTAATTTTCACGAATGAACCCTCCACACTTTAAAAATTGAAAGAATCTCGAAATGTTGCTGAATAATTAATTTTTAATACTCATATTTTTAAAAAAATACTAAACACCAAATTAATTTATTACGCTTTAAAAGACGAAATATTTCGGGAATACAGGTCTTGCGAAAAGCAACAGCGCGAAAAATGAGAAAAACGCAGATGGCGCCTCCAACAAAAGTTTTATGCACAAGCATGCACGGAAACAGATTTCAGCAACTAATACCCCCCGCTTAATTAATACACTTTTGCGTCAAAAACCCTGCACCACTCATCTTCATTTGTGACGAATAAAATTGAGTTTAATTACCTTGTTACACGGGTGATAAAAGCATGGTTGCATTTGGAATTTCCAATAACGTTCGAAAAAAATTCTATTTTTTTTTTCATACTTCACTGTGTTAATTTGTTTGTACAAACACAGCTGGAGTGGTATGGATAATTCAAAATTGAGTTAAGATGTAAAGAATATCCTCTTTTTTCTAATCCTGTTTTATCGTGCTATAGAAAATGAACATTTTGGAATATGTGTACAAAAATGTTTAGCTCCATGCTTCCAGAAACTCATAACTTTTCCAGCAATTACGTTCTTTTTACGAACCACCCCCTCCTTTTGCTCACCTCCCATCGAGTCGTGAAAATGAAATTCCGTAAAATTAAATAAAACCTCTGTAAGATAGAGAGGGTGTGCAAAAACTCTTCCACGAAAGGTTTTCTTCAGATCTTTCCCCCATTAATTATGGACGTGTCGGTAGGACATCGGGTACTTAATGAACGCAATAAAGAGAACAGGATTATTATAACGACTTAGTGACTCAAAACGCTGTTCGTTATACAGAATCTTCAAAAGTAATTATTTTATCGATCGGACCTGTTCGCTAAAAACGTAAGAGGTTTCGCTTTAATTAATTGCAATTAGCATATTCCATTTAAGGAGAAGAAACATTTTTCTGTCAATTAACAGGGTTTTTTTTCCTACTTGAGATAGAAGAATGCGTTATACTCTTACACACTTCCATTAAGCTCACTGATCATAAAATTACCATGGATGGAAACAGGTAAAAGAGTCTGGAATGAAAGGTTAAAAAATAAATGTTACTTGATAAGGCGAGGGATATTTAAAAGAGGCTGAGGATGTAAAGTAGTAATTGGTAGTTAGCTGTCCATATGGAAATGTGAGAAAAAATTTATAATGGAAAAATGTATTACATCTAAATCTTACTTTTTAAATATTTGTAGAAATGCAATAATTATTTATCTATTCAACAATTTTCAGTATGTTTAAAATGAATGAAAATAATAATAAAAAAAATAAGTCAATTCCAACTTAGACCAACACAGAAAATTTTTATTTTAGTTAAATTTTATAAAAGTTACAATTAATATAAATATGCATATACATATGACAGAATCACTACATTAAGTGGTAATTAATTTGTATTAGTTATAATTAAAGTATTATATTGTCATCCAAAGCAATCGTGTATATAAAATTTCAGTTCAACTGAATGCTTTAAAACTTGAGAGAAAAAAAATCTCTTAAAGTTTTAACCCGGAAAGGGGCCAAAAAATGAAACCAACGTTTGTATCTGTAACACTTTAAAAAAAGTTTCAGTCAATTAATTTTAAAAAATGTCGTAATGTCACCAAAACACCTGATAGAAAATTTCAGTCAAATTAGCTTTTGAAATGTAAAAAAACTTTTTAGTTAAGCCGGGCCAAATGGGCCGGGGCGCCAAAAAAAGATGCTAAAGTGGCTGATTGTATTTTTTTTGAATAATTACTTTTTAAATTTAAAAAATTTTAAAATTATAATTTTGACGTATTACATCTAAAATAATCGTATATAAAATTTCAGCTCAATGAGTTTTTTAAAATGTATTTATTCAGATTGAAAAAATTTAAAAAGATAAATAAATATATAGGTATGAGCTAATAGTAAGAATTGAAAAATGGTTCTTACGAGGCTGATCTTATTACAAATGTTTAAGAATGGCCTCTCTCACAAGTAACAGATTCTTTTCGAGTAACTTATATTTACACTATAACTCACTGGAGCAGCGTTCGGCAACCTATGGCAAGCAGCACAATTCTCAGTAGCACTTTGCACTACTCTACAAATGTGTATATTTTTGAGAGAATAGATGTTGATAAATTTGTAATGGACCTTATTTAACAAATATCTCAGAGTTTTGGATATTTACGGAAAATTAAGAAAAAGAAATGATCGATAACCCTAAAGTTAATCCACCGTTAGGCACGTGAAACTCTCAGATGCATTGTACAAATAGTTTATGTGCTGAGTCTACACAATGGGTTGGAACGCACCATTCTTTCTTCTATCTGCCTTTTGTCACTCGCTCTAAGATTCAGTGTCAAGGGTGAGGGCGATTACTTTATATTTTGGGTGTTAGGAAATTTAATATAATAGATGGATCGGAGAGAGAGATAAAAGATTTGTAACCAAATAAACGTTTCATTTTTTTAAAATTAAAAATGAATCAATTCCGAAAACTTGTCCCAGTTTTTACTTAACATATATGAAGGTTACACGACATTATTTCTTGGTTTTCTAAAGACGTCTCTATTCATGAGTTGTCCTTACGAATTTGGGGCTGAAATGGAGCTAGAAAACTAAAACTATTCTAACAATTTTGAAAAGTAATACATGCAATTTGAATTCAGGTATATTATATTACAAATAAAGCACTAATACATAGGTGTTAAAATTAAGAGAATCTGCATATTTTTTTCGAATTTCATCAAAAGATTGAACATGAAATAAAAATATTGCTATGAAACAAAGATTCGTATTTTGTGTGTTGCATATGTAAGTGTATACGAATGAGGGGCAGAGCTAGTCGAGTAACATGGTTATAAGCGCGTCTTCCAAAATCTGTTTTCCATTCGCCAGCACACCTCACTGAATTTCTTGTGGATTTTGGCAGCAATTGCTCAAATTAAATTCAAACAGTAAAAAGAGTAACCACCAATGTTTAGTTGATGTAATGAGGTGATGAACTGTGGGTAGGCTAAAGAAGCAGACCAGTTTCAAATCCAGATTTGTATATAATTTAATTTAACGCCAGAGCTGTGTTAAAATTGTGGAAACAATTTTAGGATACTGAATTGCGTGGCCAAGTCGTCCGAAAACAACGACGACTTGAGAAGATCGCCATTTGTCCATTATAACGAGGACATACCATTGATTCTACATTTTCTCAGCCCTTTCGTTTGTAGCCCCAGGAATCCGAATTTAAACGGTGACTGTTTCCAAAAGCCTTAATGAGAGGGCTGTTTGTAAGAAAGCCGTTTGCGTCCCTCTCAGGTCTACGAACAGGATAGTCTGTTTAAAATGGTGCAGGCATCATAGAGATTGAAGCGTGTGGTTCGATGGGCGATCATTCTCTGCACTCACGAGTCCCGGTTAAGCCTAACCAAGGATTCTCTCCTTGCTTTCATTTAAAGAGAACCTGATACCGGTCTTGTGATGAGAAATATACCTGAGTTGGCCTTTAAGGCTTTTTGAGCCTAAAGATTCATTTTTCCCTTTCAAGAAACCTTTAGTACTATTACTCAACTAGGCCAGAGCAAATTTTCGATTCAACAACTCTATAAATCCAGATCTTGTAGTCTAGTGATCATGGTCACAAACTTGTAACCAACGTTGTTTCTATCGAGTCTTCTCTAAAGACCCGCAATCACAGGGGGGGAAAAGGGAATCTGGAGATCCCAAAAAAAAATAGTACGCCTTTTTAAATCCGAGATTTAAGTTAGCCCGGGGTTTTCCTCGTAAGGATTATAGTTCAAAATTTTCGAGATCCACTGCCAACAGCCTTGGGTTTTCTTGCAGTGTAAATTATTTATAAGATCCGAAAATTTGGAACGTGATTTTGATAAATGGATAATTTTTTGATATTTAGTGTCATTTTGATTAAATAAAGTAAAATTTTTTTTTTTGGGGGATTTTGTCAAAAAATTATTTAAATACAATATTTCCAAAAAAATTAACTTAGAATAAAATTATGTTTTTAAATGTTCCTTTGTGAAAAATGATTCTATTATAATAATATTTTTTTCCTGTATATTCTGAACTCTGTACAGAGGCTCAACTATGATTTTGAAAAATTTAATTTTTTCAGGTTACAATCAAGAAAAAAATTTTGGGGTTTTTTTTTTTTAAAATGTCTCCCCTTGTTTTTTAAAAAATCGGTAAAAAAACTTTTAAGTTATATATTTCAAACATTCAGTTAGCCCTCTGAAGAGTCTGAGCTACATACAAGACATACTATTTTCTAAAGCATTTTTTCACAAAAGGGGGAAATTTTTTTGAATATTTTTCATTCTATGTTAATTTTTTGCCAAAATATTGTACTTCGATAATTATTTTATTGCAATACTATTTTTTAAACAATTTTATATACATTCTCTTACCTAAGTAACACTAAATATCATAAATATTATCCATATATACGCTTTTGCAAAATCACGGTTCCGAACGTAGTCGGATACCTTAATCGATGTGCAGATATGTTTAATAATATAAATATTCCATAAAGTTTCTATTCTTAAATAATTCAGAATTTTTTTTAAATTTAAGTAATTACAACGAATGTTTAAATTATTTTTAAATTAATCGAATTATGACGAGACATTCTGCATTACTGCAAATGGCGGTCATTTTGAATCTAATTAAATTTTTTACTAGTACGAGTGTACTCTTATTATTTCATGTTATGTTTTGTTCATTTCTTAATTTTTTATAAAGTTATACAAACAATTTTTTGTCCGGGTTTTTTTTGCCGCAATCTGTATTGTGATCTGTTTCAGTTTAAAAATTCAAAATTAATACAATACTTATGCTATTATGTAGTTACAGTTACTTACTGAATAGTTACTTACGTAAAATTTCCATTATTTAAAAGTAACGCATACATAATTTAATAATTTTCTTGATAATTTGTCAAAATTGTAGTTAAGTTCGTATCGTAGCTTTAGCCTCAATGTAAATTATTATTGCACACAATACAATGATATCGTAAGGGAAAGGTGGGAATTAAGAAAATTATGACTAAAATGTCGGCCACAAATATTGAGAGTTTTAGAAGCACACATGTGATATAAGTTTAAATTCGCATTTTAAAATCAAACATTTCTTGAAGCAGTGATGAATTAATTTAACAATGAATAAATACTTAGCAATGATTTTTTTCAGTTGATAATTAAATATTTAATCAAACTTATACTAAAAGTAATCTAAGTTCATAAAATTTCTGAACTACATTTATTTAACGATGCATTTAGACTGTAAGTATGCATTTAACCCATTTATGAATTGTAGAACTGTTTTTGAATAAAAATTTAGATTCCTAAGTATTAACGTTTCATCTATCGTTTTGAAAAAAATAGGCAGTATTTTTACTCGAAAAATGAGAGGCTTATATTTAAACGTGATATATATTTTCCGTAAAACCATTTTTTTTTATTAACACTCAAACTTGCATTTTTTATGAAATGCATTTCATAAAGCATTAATCATAAAAACAAAGTAATCATTCAAGTAAAACATAAACTCTTGGATTTCTTTTTGACACCAAAATATAATAATATATTTACTTTTTAAAAACGCTTTTATTTAGTATACCATCATTTGAATTTTTAAAAAAATGACGAATGAAAAAGATAGAGGGAATTACAAATTTTTATTTAAAAATTTAAAAAGACCTGTCATTTACTTAAGAGTAGCATGTTGTAATTTTTTGTTCTAAAATCATTCTCTTGCTAAAATGTATTAAATATTCAAAGAAAAAACACTAGGCTTTTGTTTAAAAGGGGTTTAGGGTGTTAAATTTTTCTAGAGGGCTGAAAAAAAAAACTTTTCAAAAAGGTATAAACATTTAAAAATTTAAAATTTAAAGATTCGAATCTTTTACAATAATTTTAAAAGATTGGGTTTAAAAATATAAAAAGTTTTAAAATATAATCATAATTTTAAAAATCATAAGCATATGAAAATTCTATGATAAATATTAAGTATTTTTGTGTTGCCTACGCTATTTTCTAAAAATATGCATCTGATGTTTAAAAATTTATAGAATTATAAAAATGCATCATACTCTTTAAGCCGTACCTAATTTTAGTATTATATGTCTTTTGTATTTCAAAATATTTATAAAACATTGCAATTTTTAAATATTTTTAAAAATTTTTTTATTTATTAAAATATGCAAGTTATTTTTCTATTTATGTAAAAATAGCTACAATGTAATGAGATTACGATTAACTTAATTAATTAACTTATAGCTAGTAATTAAAGCTACTATTTTAGAAAATAGCTGCCAACGCAAAAAATACTTAATATTTATCATAGAATTTGCATATGCTTATGATTTTTAAAATTATGATTATATTTTAAACATTTTTACACTTTTCTGAAGCCCCATTCTTTTATAAATAATATGTAAAGATTCGAATCATTTAATTGAAATTTAAAAAGAATTATACCTGTTTGAAAAATTGTTTATATTTTCGACCTCTGAAAAATTTAACACCCCTGAGACCCCTTTAAGAGTCAAAGTTTACTTATTCGCTGAAAGAATACATAGAACATATTTTAATTTTTAAAAGAAAATATAAAATATGTGTGAACAATTTTACCTGAGAAAAACTGAACTCGATGTTGCTAAGAATATATGTTTATGTTTTTTTAAACTTCTAAAAAAAAACTCGGATTAAAAAACTTGGCAAGTAAAAATGGAGTTGAAAAGCATTGGCTCGAAAGAATAATGAGTGTTTGGTAAATTTTTATTTGTACAAATGTCATTAATTATCTCCTGGTAATTCAACTCAGGAAACGTTACATTATAAGGGATTTTATTCCCTAATAATAAAAAAGCCTATATTTCATTTTTTGCTACATTTCTTTTAATTTTCATTTTATCCCTTTAACAGTTTAATTTTTTTCCAGAATTCGATAAAAAAATGTTACATTCTTTTATTGCATTTTTAATATATTTTTAAAATTTGAATGGGAAAATGGTATTAAAATAGACATTTTTCAGCAATTAGGATATATTTTTACTTTAATGAAACTTATGCACTTAATGCACTTACTTAACCTCTTTTAATGGACAGCTATAGACCTCTATACAATTACTTTGATATTAAAATTTGAAACACTATGGACGAAACGGTATAAACGGTGGAGAAATAATAATACCCGTACGATGTACGGGCTAAGCTGTTGCAGCCCAAACAAAGTTTCCATTCAGCGAAAGGTAGAAACCGAAAAGGGGAATATTTCGGGCTTTAAGGTATCCGACTGGGTTCGGAGACAATTTTCTAAAATATAATTTAAATAATTATATCATAGTTATTTTTTAATTAAGTATGTTGAAAAACTATGAAAATACAGCAAGAAGAATTTTTTGAAAGCTTATTTTTCAAAATATTGAGAAATTTGTACCAAAATATTGCAAAAAATTGCTCTTTTGCTAACAATTTTAGAGATATAAATATCACAAAAATAAATAAAATTTCTGCAGGGATACAATTCTTCAATGATTAACTATGCTGTCTATTAAAAAAAATCAAGTTTTACAATAAAATTATGAAATACATGTGTTTGACATAAAAAACAAAGAATATTTCTAAAAAAAGTTTTTTTTTTTCACATAAAATTACATTAAAAAAATAACTTAATTTTAAAATTATCCTTAACTTTTAGCAGAAAGCATTCATTATAATACAAAGAACAAACTCAAAAAATTTCATAAGAATATTTCGTATACTTCAAAAAATATTTTTCTTACCGTTAACCATTACGTTCAAAAAGAACATTCTTCAGAAAATGAAAAATAAAGCTTATATTTGCAATAAATTTTTTTAAAGATTCAGGAAGATATTAAAACTTTCCAGATTTGTATGTTGTGCCTTACTGAACCTCATACTTCAAAATTTACATTTTTGAAGGGACTTTCTCTTATAACGAGACAGTTTTTTATCTGGTTTAGAATGTCTCGTAGAACCAACAATTCTCGTTTTATTAAGGTACCAAATATATACTTTCATTTCAAAACATAATTTCATTCCTCATTTTTGAAGTAGATGTAATAGACGAGCAAATCCAGAATTAAAAAGTATTATTGTGATATAATTCCTTAAACGGAGTGTTTGTAGCTCAACAAAGCTGTCTTTCGGAATTATACTCCACACGACATTGTTAAGACTTTCATTGCAGTTCTGAGCTTTCCCGTGAAGACATTTTCATAGAAGATTTTGAACGCAAAGTTCCTTATAAGTCTTTTTAATAGAATTAATAGCTGAATTTGGAAGATGCGTTGATTTTTCTTTCAACGTTTTTCCAACAAATTCTGCTCTCTGGAAATCTCTTCTTCTTTGGCCTCATTGATCTTGTTTTTTGCATGTCAACTTTAATTTAATTAAAAATAACTATAAATCTATATAAAAGTACTAATGAAAAAGTTACAAAGAGATTTAATTTTGAACACAAATGATAAAAATATAGCAACTCGTTTAAATGAAAGCAAACATTGCAATCAGTTAGCCGTTGCCTATTTTGAAGCAAAATATATATATTAAAAATTTATAAAGTGAAATAAAGTTTACTAAACATAAAAAGAATTCGTTAAAATATTTTCAATGAATAAAAATCTCATTTTGCCGGTGAAAATCAAACGAAAACTCACACTTCCGGTTTCGATTTGGGCTTACTACCTCAAATAAAAACAGCTAAAACTTTTTTCCTAATTGACTCAGAATTAAAAGTACGGCATTTTTAGAAAGCTTATTAAACAGGTTACAAAAATGGTCTGTAAAATAAACTTCGATTTTTTGATGATAATGATGATTTTAAACAAGTCGGATACCTTAAACTACTGTAAACTGGATTCTTGATTTTTTTCTTCTATTCAGAAAGGAATTTATACACTTATATTTCTTTAAAATTCAAAGTGCTCTATTTTATATACATGGTACCCCATGTTTTATTAAGTAACAACATTAACACAAATTTGGGTAAAATTATCGCTAAAGAATATATATATATATATATGTAGGATATTCCATTTGTGGAAATTAGATCATATCACATTTACCGAGGTCGGCAATTTAATAAAAACAGTTTTCCCCACATCAACCCCATCAGCGCCCTTTTTTTAAAACCGCATAAACCCTTTTTTCCCCAAACTAACATTCGTCGAGAAAAGTGGGTTTTTTGCGCGTCCGCACTCCGCGCCAGGCGGTAAATCTTAATATCCATAACGGTTCTATCATTCGTCCGCCCAGGCGGGAATCTTAATAAAAAATGAATTCTATTTTCTCAATTGCCTTTAAAAAATGGTCTAACTTTTTATTCTTCCAAAAAAAGTATCTAACTTTCTATTCTTTTTAAATATTCCCCCATGTAAATACCCCCTATAATTTTAATAAATTTTTAGTTTTCAACTAGTTTTTTCTTGAACTATTTGTCATTTTATTCGAAATTAACTAACACACCCTAAAACCCCCAGACACCACGCCATAAAAAACCCCCATCTTAAGAATCCAATCTTTTTGGGAAAATTTCGGTTGGGTTCCCCCCGAAATAATTGGGGAATCGCCCGGGATTGATTTAAAAACTTCTTTTCCTAACCTTCCTCTTTTTTTAAAAGTTGGCTTAACCTCAAATTGGGGGCGCTGACTGAAATGTAAACAAACGGTTTTCTCATAACCATAACATACAACATTTTACAGTGATCCTGTTTATGAAGTTACTTCGTCTACAAGCGCTTTGATGAAATTTTATGGTCCATTTCATGCTTCATCTGCAGAACTCGGCCAAGAACTTTAAACGTTTTAAACAACTATATAGGTACTGTGTTTTTTGTTCTTCATTAAAAGAAAAAATTCTAAAAGAAGAATTTCAGAGCCATCGTCATGCTGTTAATATCAAAATTTTTTGAATTTTTAATGTATATAATTATATGTTTAAACATAATGTTTATCTTTAAAATACTATTTTTCTATTTGGATATTTAATCTCCGTATTAAATTTTTGCAATATATTTTTTTAAAAATATTAAGGAAATCATAATATTCAAGTTTTTTAACTTTTGCAATTCTTTTAAAAAACAATTGATTTATTGTTTTGTATGTTGTACAATATGCAAAACTAAGGATTTCCGTTTTGTGGCGTCATGCCCTTGACTGTGCCTCTTAGCATTGGGAATTCATAAATCCATCATTCTGGATAAATTTTTCCCAATTTTTCGATTATGATCTTTTTTCTTTTTTTCCCCACAGCTGTTGTGTAATAAATTAATCATTTCCTGTATTTTGAGAAGAAATTACACTGAATTATTTTGCTTTTCATTTAAACATCGCTCATTTTATAATTTATTGATGAAACATCCTAGATGATCCATTTTTAGTGGCGTACTTTATCACCCAATATATGAATATTTTGAGTTCATTTTTGACAAATTATTATGCTTCTATTGAAAAGTGTGCTTATTATTTAGAATTTGATGATGAGATAGATCCTGAATGATTTTATTTTATTGGTAAAAAAATATATATATGAGCTTTTCCTTAAGTGATTAACTTCTAATTGTTTCGTTTCGAATGTTTAAAATTTCTTTTTCATTTTGTAAAATTTAATCTCAGTTTTTAAAAACAAAGATTTATTTTTAATTTTTTTTTACTTTCAAATTTTTTTCATTTATTATAACAAAAAGGAGAAACTGATATATTAAATGTTTTATAGAAGTTTTTTTGGTTGAAATTAATAATTAAGGTATTGCGACATAACCATCCCATGATGACTATGTCTTTCCCGGATCCCGTAAGCTAGAGGTGTGGGATTATCAAAATGATGAGACATATAGTTCTTAATACAACTTTTTATTAAGAATAACTTATATTACTAAATTCTAATTGACAACTTTAATTAAAGTGAGTTAACACCCAATTAAAACCTTGTATTTAAGTCAGATCACGCAACTAGAAATTTATCTTAATTATAATAAATAAAACCGATTCATCTAACTTCCTATACCTAAATATTACCTTTTGCAGATCTCCTTCCTACAGTGATTGAGAGATATCTAAAATGTCATTTTTATATACGACGATTCCAACTTTTACAATGGACTTCTATTCCTTCCAAAGCTATCGGACTGCTAACCTTGATCTGAAAGATTCCACACTAAGCTATCTCTAAACTTGCCGCGATATATCATCAGCTTCTATCCTTTTAAAGTATATCTCATTTACATGTTACATTCGTTTTATCTTCTTGGTATTGGGTTGGGGTTTTGCCATTAATCGTGGCGCAAAAGAACATAGGAGTTATGTTAGAGAAGGACGCGAGAGACGTCCGTATTTCAATTTAAGTATTACACGTTTTAGCTCGCACTGTGGTTTTAAACATTATTGGTCTAAAATATTTTTAAGCGTAAAAAGTTTTAAGTATTTCATTGCATTTTTAATGTATTTTGGTGCATTACAATTTATCTTAAAATTTTGTTAATTGAAAGCGAGATTTGCTATATATATGATTTATACCATTGTTATTGTTGGAACGCGTGACCGTTTAGTTAATTTCTTTTAGTTACTAAATAAAAAATTTAAATTTAAATTTTAAAATGGCCTATCTCGGCAAAGGTCGACGTGAAGATTTATTCCGTCTTAGCCACAGAACTAAATTTAAAATTCGATAAATCTATGACCATCGCTACTCTCAAAGACCTAATTACTAGTAGTAAAGAATATGACGAAGATCTAACCAAAAACCTACACACAACGATAGTAGAGGATCGTAAAATACTATTATACTTTAAAATACTATTTTTCTATTTGCGCATATTTAATCGCCCGTATTAAATTCTTTGCAAGTATATCTTTTAAAATATTAAAGAAATCGATGAATATTCAAGTTATTAATATTTGTGTAACGAATCTATTTTATGTGTTTTAACGAAATGCTCTGGTTGTGTTGACCTTGACCCCGGCGCTTGCTCATCAAGAAAATCTCGATTACAAAAAGTTTTTCCCCACAGCTGTTATGTAATAAATTAATCATTTCCTGTATTTTGAGAAGAAATTTCACTGAATCATTTTGCTTTTCATTTAAACATCGTTCATTTTCATAATTTATTGTTGAAACATCCTAGATGATCCAATTATAATGGTGTACTTTATCATTCAATATATGAATATTTTGAGTTCATTTTTGACAGAATTATTATGCTTTCTATTGAAACGTGTACTTATTATTATAATTTGATGAGTAGATAGATCCTGAATGATTTTATTTTATTGGTGTAATAAATATATATATATATATATATATATTGAGCTTTTCCTTAAGTGACTAACTTCTAATTGTTTCGTTTCGAATGATTAAATTCTTTTTCATTTTATAATAAATTTAATCTCAGTTTTTTTAAAACAAGATTTACTTTGTTTAATTTATTTTTACTTTCAAATTCTTTTTGCATTTATTATAACAAAAGGAGACAACTGATATATTAAATGTTTTATAGAAGTTTTTTTTTTGGTTGAAATTATAATTGAGTTTTTTTCAATTTAAGTATTACCCCGTTTTAGCTCGCACTGTTGTTTTTAAACATTATTAGTCTAAAATATTTTAAGTGAAAAAAGTTTTGAGTATTTCATTGCATACTTAATGTATTTTGGTGCATTACAATTTTATCTTAAGAATTTTGTTAATTGAAAGCGAGATTTGCTATATTATAGTGATACCATTGTTATTGTTGGAACGCGTGACAGTTTAGTTAATTCTTTTAATTATTAAATAAAATTAAATTTAAATTTTAAAATGGCCTATCTCGGCAAAGGTCGACATGAAGATTTATTCGTCTTAGCCACAGAACTAAATTTAAAATTCGATAAATCTATGACCATCGCTACCCCAAAGCCCCTATTACTAGTAGTGAAGAATATGACGAAGATCTAACCAAAAACCTACACGCAACGATAGTAGAGGATCGTAATTCCAAGGAAGAAAAATTACGTATAGAAGAACGGGAAGAAAAATTACGCATAGAAGCCAGTGCAGAAAAATTACGCATAGAAGAACGAAAAGAAAGAATACACATCGAAAAATTGAAGTTTGATGAACAAAAACGTAAAGACGAATTTGAATTGGAAAAGCTGAGGATCCAAGCCCCAATTTAAATTAGGTGCTGATACATCCGAAGGCAGTAATACTAAATTTCACGTCAAAGAAGGTCAAAATTTATACATTGTTTGATTTGAAAGAAGACATCAGTCTTTATCTTAAATTATCCGAACGTCAAGCGCGATACTGGATATAAATCAAGAATTTTGGGTTTCTATCTGTTAGGCTTATTACCGGCTGAAATATCTCACATTAGCAGAGAGCCTGATGACAAAGTTCACTCTTAGAACATGTTAAAGACTTACTACTGAAACATTTTGCTAACCCAGAAAAATTTCGACAGCTATTTGTTTCTCATCAAAAGGCTCCTGAAAGAACATGGATTGATTTCTACCATGAATTAAATACTTTTTTCCAACGGTTGGATAGACGGTTTAAAGATAGATACTTTCAAAAAAATTATCTGATTTTAATCATAACGGATCAACTTAAACGGAAAACACCTTTCGAATTTAAAGAATATTACTTAGATGAATGGCCAAATATGAACTCTCCTGTTCAATTAGCAGAAAAACTCGAAGAATTCGAAGACGTTAAAAAGACACTGAAGCAAAAGGGCAATCCATTTGCGAAGAAACAAGAATTCAAACCCATTAAAAAAACCTCGTAGATATGAAGCACCGAGAAAATTCGAATACTATAACAGAACAGATAAGAAGTTTCCAGCGTCAACAAATTTCAACAAACATGAATCTCCTGTCACCAAGTACGAAAATGTTCAAAGATGTCAAGACAATGCACAGAAAGGGTATTACAACAAAAATTACGAAAAACACCCAAACTACAATGCTCAGACGAATTATTCAAAGTCACGGAAATTCAAAGAACGTCCAGAGGAAACTTGCACACTCATCGTTAAGGAAGGTTTACGTACTAAAGAAATATTTTTCGGAAAGAAGAAAATCACGGCGCTTATAGACAGTGGTAGTACCGTAAGTTTGCTGCGAGAGAACACAAGCAGAAGAATCATGGACCCAACAAAATTATCGAAGAATAAAATACTTCTCACAGGTATTGGCGAAGCACGGTGACAACTTTTTCGGTTCCTTTGAACATGAATTTGAAATTGACAATGAAAACTATTCATTGACTTGGCATGTTGTACCTGCCGATTTTAAAATTCGAAGCAGTTATTGGGTCAGACCTTTGGAACAAGCATCGATAAGTTTCACGAAAAAAGGGGGTTAAATTCATCAAATATGAAAAAACAAGCACTTATGCAAATTATGCAAATATCTGCTGAAAATCTTCAAGAAGAGCTAGACTTGCGTCATGTTGAAAATTGCCGAATTAGAAGGAACTCGTGAAGTTAATACAAGATTATAAGTCAGAAAAATAGCATCTACCGACGTCACAATGAGAATTATTCTGAAGACGAAGAACCAGTCTGTCCAACCACCTCGTCGACTAGCGTTCACCGGAAAAACAAGAGGTAAATAAACAATTAGAGGAATGGTCAAAAAAGGGATTATACGTCCGAGTTCACGGAATATGCAAGTCCGATCGTAATGGTAAAAAGAAAGATGGATCGTCGAGAATGTTATTGACTACAGAAAGTTGAATCAGAAGCTAGTGAAAGATAAATTTCCCTTACCTCTCATCGAAGATGTTTTAGCACTTGCAAGAGCAAAAGGTATATTCTACATTAAATTTACGTAATAGCTTTTTCCACGTTGATGTTGACGAAGATTGCAGAAAGTATACATCCTTTATCGTCCCAGACGGGCAATTTGAATTCAACAAAGTTCCTTTTGGGCTGAGCACAAGTCCGGGAGTTTTCCCAAAGCTATGTTTCAAGTATATTTAGAGATCTTACACGGAAAGAAATTGTAATCAGTTATTTGGATGATCTCAATTCCCGCGAAAAGACGAAAAGGAAGGTCTAGAAAAACTTAAAATTGTTTTCGAAGTCGCTAAAAAATACGGTTTGTAAATTAAATTCAATAAATGCCAATTCTTAAAAAAGACAATCGAATTTCTAGGTCACGTTGTGGAAAATGGAACTATTAAACCATCTACTGCGAAGACACAAGCTGTCCGAAAATTCCCCGAACCAACAACAATAAAACAAGTCCAGAGTTTTCTTGGCTTAACCGGTTATTTCCGCAAATATATCAAGGACTATTCAACGATAGCTAAACCACTTAGCGATTTAACAAAAAAAAGAAATCCCTTTGTTTTTGGGGCTCTACAAAAGCAGCATTTGAAGTTAAAGAATATTATGTTCAAGGCCCACTCTTGCATATCTACAAATATGGAAGAAGAACAGAACTACAAGAACAACGTGAATTTCTAAGGAATGACGCCAAAAAGAACATCGAAACCATACAATCTGACAACCGAAAGACAAACAAAAAAGAAGAAAAGATAGCTCCCAAAGTACAAAGACGATCTAGTAGCCATCCAAAAAGGGCTCAATTTGGAACTGGACTAAAACTACGACCAAAAATTTTTAGGTCCTTATAAAATAACTAAAGTGAATTCTAGAGATAGATATGAAGTGGAAAAAAGGGTTTGGGAATCACGAGGCCCACTAACATTCGTCCGAAAGAAGTCGTGTTTCGCGCGTCAGCGCACTTTCGTCGCGCCAGGCGGTAAAAACTTTAATTGTACCCATAACGAGTTCCCATCATTCGTCCGCGCCAGGCGGTAAGTCTTAATAGCACCATAATGAATTCTTCTAATCTCAATTCCTCCCTTAAAGAATGTGATCTAACTTTCCTATTCTTCCGAAATATGCTTATCTAACTTTCCTATTCTTTGAAATATCCCCATGTAAATACTCCCCATAATTCTTAATAAATTATTTAGTTTTCAACTAGTTTTTTCTTGAACTATGTTGTCTATTTTATTTTGAAATTAACTAACACACCCCAAAACCCTAGACACCACGCCATAAAAACTCCGCCATCTTAAGAATCAATCTTTTGGGAAAATTTCCGGTTGGATTCCACATATATATATATATATAAAGAAATTTGTATAATATTTCAAAACCAGAAATAATAGATAATGAACATAACAAGAAATAACGTATTAAAAATATAAAAAACAAAAAAAACGTGAATAACAAAAATACAAAAAAAGGAACTATAAAAAGAACCTAGCGAGTCAGGAATGCAATTCGGACTTAGGACCGAATAAAGGGGTTTTTAAAATAGTAATATATATATATATATATATGAATCTTCGTTATGCATCTTAATGTTTTAAATTATATGAAGCGTTTACAAACATTTTTGTACATTTCATATGAAAAAAATCCTTTTAAGCACGATTTTACTGGCAAACATGTCATACATATGTATACAAAAACAAACGCACACACCAATGTAAGTAATAATTCATTAAATTATCTCTTGACTCATAATAGTACTCAGCCTTTCTAGACTTCTCTTGATAAATAATGTTTTTATTTTATCCACCTAAAGGGAAATAATCACAACTTTATTTCCCAAAAAACTAAAATGTTTTTAAAACAAAATGTTATAATGTTGCATGCGTAAGTATTCGGATCAATCAGAAAAGCCTTAACTGGAAATCATTTGATTCTAATAACTTCCGGTAGAGAAAAAAGAATGTTTTTTGGAACGTCCTTTAAGCCAAGCATGCTTTGTTTTTCGTGCTCCCTTTTGTTTTATCAGGGGCCCTAACCCCCCCCCACTCCCCCCACCCCTGGGGTGCCCAAAGGACGCACCAAAAGCCCCCTTTGGGAAGATGTGGTTTGGGGCTCAAAGCCAACTTTGCAGGGGTCACGGCATTATATTCTCCGTTACACCAATGTGTTTCATGCTTGTATTGTGTTTTTTACCTAACTAAATTAATGTGGAATTCTAATTAATAATTGGTTTCCTTTTCAACTGTACCACGGCAACGACCAGAAACCATATCTTAATAATTAAAAGTCTTAAATGAAATCCGGGAATTTTACATATATCTATAAAATAATTTTCTTTTTTCTTATTTCGAAAATATTTAGTTTGAGCTTTTAAGCAACTGTGAAAGCATAGAGTTTTCATACATTTTCTTCTTAAAGGCTCCTAGAATAAGAACTAATTTCCATAAAAATTGAAATTTGCTTTTAACAAATTTTAAATCAATTTATTACGGGATACTTAAAAATAGCCGATATATAAATCTATAGTAAAATGTCATATATTTAAGATCTATTCCATTTTTTTCTCTTGAGAAGGCGTTTCTTTAATTTATTTTTGATGTGTAATATCTTTCCTCTCGCTTGATGGATGTTTGTTGGAGTGATTTCGGGATAATTAAATGTTTGTAATACTGGAAAGGGGTGGGGGAGTTCTTCGTGTTAAATTCAGAGGAAGTTTAAAAAAAATTAACTATACTTGATAAAAATTATGCCTATAAAAATAATTTTTTTGATTTCCAAAATTCGTCTCGTTTTATCAGACATTTTGAAAAGATTTTTCACTTCAATGATACGAAGCTTTTACAAAAAAAAATTTTGAATCTACCGTTTATTATAAAACACATAACTTTAAAATCAAACTTAAATTATTAATGTGGAAATTTTTCTTATAACTTTATTTATTATTGAATGCTATTTTTTTCACTTTTTACAAATGAACATTGCCATTTAAGCTGAAATATAGTAAATGGGAAGGAAGAGGGTTGGAAAAGAGTTGCCTAGTAGTAATTCTAAGACGGTGTCTTTGAATTAATACTAGGCCTTACTAGAAGCCATTCAGAGTAGATTATGCCTAAATCTTTCCATGTCATAGAGATTACAAGATAAATATTATTATAAACCTTATTCAGTTAGGATTAGGTTACATATTTTCTTCTTCCCCATGCTAAATACATTTTGATAATTATTGTATAATTATTTGATAATTATTGGTTAAAATTTGTCTGCTCTTTATTGAACATATATGTCTCTTAATTTGAGCAAAATGTATTTGTCTCAAACTTCTGCCCATAGTTTTTCTAAGAACTCAAGAGATTCTCACTGCATTATTAGTTATTTTTGTTTAGTAGATCTTCAAATTATATATGTGCATAACGTAGACATTTAAGACTACTGTATGCAAAATTCTAAATTTCTTAATAAACAAGAATCATATACGATTATCCCATATAATTTATCAACAAGAATCAGACATGATTATCTAATATAATTTATCAAGAGGGACTGACTGTATTCAATAAACTGTATGCCAATACGCAGAATATTAACTTATATTACACAAATTTACAAGAAAAATAAAATCTCAATTGTGTAAAAAATATTTTGTACCGTAAATAAGATGTTTCGTTATGAAAAATATTTCGAAATATGAACGCATGCAAATTAAGACATTCTTTGGCTCAATCCTTAAACATGGGTGTAAAATATTCTCATAAAATATTATTATAGATAAAAAACAACCTAATTGAGTTCAAGTAAGTTATAAAAATCTCCACTAATCGAAATCCCAAAATGAGTTTCTCCCAAAACCGTAAAAAGAAAATTCAAAAGGGTGTTTCATTTCACTTCATTTCGCGAAGAGTGTTCAATCGTTAGTACTCGAAGCGAAGGGGAGGGAAGGGTTCGTTCGAAGTTCCACTGTGACTAACACCGCTCTTCTCATCAAAACTTCGTCACATATTCAACGTCATTAACTCTTCATTTCTTCGATCACTTTCTTCTTAAAAATTATCTCTCAAGAAAGGATGGGAGTAGTCCACCTTCTGTCGCAGACGATTTTTTTTTCTGGATTCAGTCACAGCATGAGGTGAAAGAAACTGAAGTGAAAAGAGCGAGAAAAAAAATCAAATTAAAAGAGAAGAGAAGAATATTTGTTAGACGCCAGGGTTTATTAATTACTACAGAATGGCACGCCGAGAAAATTTTCCCAGAGATTCTTTTTTTTTCCTGGGGAGTTTTCCTTTTTCGTTAAGGAAAAAAATGGTTAACAGATAAGAGCATCTTTTCGAAATACCTTTTTTTCTTTTTAATTAATTGAATGTGAACTATGGCAACATTTGTAATACTTCAAAATATGATGAAATGATGGTTAAATAATAATTTTAATTTGAATTTCATTGTTTCCGTTTTGGAAAAAAACGAAATGGTATGATAAATTAATTATTTTTTGGATGATTTTAATAATATTTATTTTTAAATTTTATCAGAAAGAAAAATTTAAATTTATTGCTAAATGTTTTTAATTCGTTGCATTGAAACAATGTTATATATTCTAAAACTACATAATATAACTTTTTATTTTTCTACTTAGATTATAATGCTGCTCCATAAATATGTTTCTCACAAATATGTTATAATATTTGTTCTCTGCTATTATGCTTTTGACTAATTTTCTATAGTACATCTCTTATTTAAACAGAATTTTTATTTGATTGTGAAAAATCTTAGCTCTTGATTTAAACATTTTAACTATTACAAAAATGCCTACATAAAATATTTTCACGTTGTTCACCATAGTTTATTTTTGGAATACATAATAATAACAATGATAATAAAATAACTGTCTTTTTACTGGTTGAAAATAAATGATGGAACCGATTTTAAAAAAATAATGTTATCGGAAATACTGCACATATTACAATAAGTGATATATAAATGTTAAGAGAAATATACCAAGGTGTTTTTTTTTTTTTTTCTTTTCTTTTTTAATGCTAGATATATTCGATGCGTGACCCTCTTGTTATACGGCATACGTCCAATCTCTAATCCAGTTTGATCCATACATGTTGCGCATCACTCAATCAATGGTTCGTAATACAGCACAAATGCATACTTATCCTCCTCCGTTATTTGTTGTGTGAATTGCAAATGATTCGGCTGGAAATTTAATTTTTTCGTAAAATTTTCCATACCCTTTCTGAGGCATTCCATGTTTACATGCGGCAACTCTCGTATATTTTCGTGTACTTTGAACAAAACTCTGCCTCACCCTCTCCACTGCTTCTTCCGAGATGTTTGGCCGGCCGCTGCTATTATTTTACACAACTTGTTTTATTTCGTTGATGATGCAGTTACAGGTCATTTCTTTGATGATACTGTTGTTGGTTGGTACTTCTTTTCCGGAACAATTTCTAAATGCGAGTTGCACAGAAATAAATAATTGTGTTAAGTCAAATATGCAAAAATTCTTCTCCGTCATTGTCTCCATATTTGGATTTCAAAAACAGCGATCTTGAATGTGATGTTCATTATTGGTGGAAAAATAAAACTTGGTATATTTCTCTCTTTACATCCATATATCACGTAGTGAAATATATGCAGTAGTTTCGAGCATATGATATTTTAAAAATCGAGTCCTTCATTTAAACCAACCCTGTATTTTGCTGTGTAAATAAATCTTAATTTGTTAAAAATCACAAATGAGTAGAATGATTTACATACCTAAAATATGCAGATGAAAATTTTAAAATTTCTCTTATTTTTTAGGGAATATCCGTAGTTTTTAAAGTAAAACACGTTTTTAAACAAATTTTCTGGTACAAGACATAAGAAATATCGTAAAATCCGGCGTATAACGCGCACCTATACTTTCAAGCTGCATTTTTTTAAAAATTTTATGGTATATTCGCTGTATAACGGGAACCCCTTTTTTATGAAGTAACCTGCAAATGTATGTTAGCAGTGCTATTATGTTTTAAAGCTATTTGTTCGAGGTATTACCTCAAGATCCTGAAAAAATAGTTTATTTCTAGGAAAACAGCTCTTTTTTTTTAAGTTCATAAGGTGTGTGACATTTCTTTTAAATAAACAGGATGTCAATCTTTGTAGAAGATTAAGTTTTTTTATGTGTATCTCTTTTTTTTTTTTTTGAACCTATCATTTTTATACCCGGCGTATAACGTGCACCCATAAATTTCGATCTTACTTTTTGTGTTAAAAGTTCGCGTTATACGGCGGATTTATTCGTTATATGCGGATTGTGTTTTATTTATTCACTTTTTTAGTTGATATTTATGTGTGAAAATAAATATCAACTAAAAAAGTGAATAAATAAAACAGCTTCCAGATACGTTATTAGCGTAGTCAAGGTAATTTAATATTGCGCTTTTAAAATATAAACATCATTATTATTAATTCTGAAAAGTGGTTATCCTTATAAAACATCACATTCGTATTTTATTCTACAGCACCGTCAATAGATGTTTTCTTTTTCTTTTTACAAGAATAATTACACAAGCAATGTTTTACCACACTTCACAGTTTCTTTTTATTAGTTCACCAATTCACACTGTCACATCAATCCTGATCGAAGCGTAAAATGATTATTATTAACATAAAATTCATTACATTCTGTAAAATAATTTATTCTAATAACTTATCTGTCACTAATACCAAACGATATAGAACGGGGAATAAACAAAAATTCGATAAAATTCTCTAGCTATAATTTTCTTGAAAGCAATATTTACGTACGGCTGTGAAGTGTATTTGTATTAGATTCTTTAAAAAATACAGTAATTGTAGAATATTTAATCTCAATCACTTTGCATGGAAATAACATTTTCATCGAAGTGGAAATATTCCACGATGGTGCAAAAATAAAATAATCAAGTAAGGGTGGTGATTGAATTGCGGCTGTGATGAACGAATGAGCCCCTCGATGACAAATTAGTATCGATTAATCATATCGTTCTTCCTTTGATTTGTTGCCTGGAAGAACGGTTAACAATTTGTTCTTCTCATAGATGCTGACAGGTCTCACTATTCATATACTGTAATGGCGGTTAAAAGACAGGCTTGGGGTTGTACTTGAGAATGAAGATGATAGATGATGAATGAAGATGATGATAGCTCAGGAATAATTAGGTTGTTCCCTGATGCAAAAGTGAATAAGGAACATACGTTAACTATGTAGCTAGTTTCTTATTGGTTAAATTAATGATAGAACGTTGAGGTGAACTATTAATTAACGTAGTATCAAGGAAAAATGACTGTTTGATAATGAACTAAATTTAAGATTTAAATCAATGTTCTATGTACTTTTTTAGTTGTGCATGTAAATATATTTAATTGCCACGTAATTTAATATGTATTTATTTAATCAGCTTAGTTGAAAAAAGACAGGCATGATGAATCAGGCAACATTTTTGTCTAGATTGGTTATCCTCTTAGGTATCTAGCAACAGTTTTTTTTCTGTTCGAGTTGACAATACGTCCAATCACCAGGCAACAGAATTTCTGGCCGCGTTGAATACATATGCAAGTGTCTGGCAACAGTTTTTCTACCTGCATTGTCTGTACTTTCAAATACAATGAAAATAGTTGAACAAGAAACTAGGGGAAGGAGCTGAAATATTTGTCGTGTTAAAGGATATTACAAAAAAACTATATTCAACACATTTAAGTTAATTAGAGTTCATTTTTGCATAGATATGTATATATGCATGTAAAATGAAATTAAAAAAATCATTATAAAAATCAATGAAACAAAAACATTCAAAGAACTTAAAGAAAATTTAATATAATATCTTCAAATTTATTGAGTTTCTAGGATATAATAATCTGATACTTTTCTTTTTGATTGTCTTTTTTAGCATCAAACTGTTAACAATTTGTTCGATGTTGTCCCTTTTAATGTTCATTTCACCATTGTTTTTGGCTTCTAAATAACTCGCATATTTTTTTTGTTCCTCTTTTTGAATTGGGGGGGAAAAAAAACTGTTTTTAACCATTTTTTTTTGGCCATCGAAATTGCATCAATGATTTTTTTGAGCTTTGAACAAACAAAAAAAATATTTTTTTTCCCCAAAATTTTGAGTTGTCAAACATTATCATCCCTACGCAAAAATTTTCCGATAATAAATGGGAACAGAGGGTTTTTCCTTTTTTTTAATTTTTTCCCCAAAAGGGAAAAAATTTTTTCCCGTGTTAAGGGGATTTTAGTTTCTGTTAGGGAAAAAAAAAATGAAAATGCATAGTATTTTTCGGGTGGGGATGGCGATTTTTTCCAAAAAGGGAATAAATTTTTTAATCGATTTCGAATCGAAACCCCGATGAATCGATTCACAAAAAATAAAATCAAAAAAGAGATCGATTTGAAAAAAATCGTTTTTTTCAAGTCTGTTTTTTTACAATGTAAATAAAAACCATTTTATAAAAAAACAAGAAAGATACTAAAATAAATGATTTTCTTTTTTTCCCCCCAGTATTCCACATTCACATCAGTATTTTTTATAAGAATTCCAATGTTTTTTTAAGGGCTCATTATTAATTTTTTTCGTATGAAAACCAATTCAAATTTTACTTCATAAATGGTTAGATTTAACAATAAAAATTTTAACAGAACAAACTCAAAATAATACATCAAAGAAAAAAAATAACCCCAAATTGCTTATTATTCCGAAAAAACATTTACATAAAATAAATATTTATTTCACTAATCACAGTATTTTAAATACAGTCAGTCAATCAAGGCATAAAAAAAAAAGACGAAATCAACAAATACAAAAGTAAAGATTACAAACCTTAAATTTTTTTTAAATTTTTTTTTTAAAGAGAGGAAAAAAGAAACTAATCACACAGGATCTCGCGAGTTTTGAGTAATTCCCCCTTCAACCCCAAAATAAAGGGTAATAGAAAGGGTTTTAAAAGATAGTATATTCAACTAATTTTTAAATAATTTAATGGTTTTTAAATAAAACAAAAAAATTTCCGAATGTCGATTTTCTAGGATGAAATATCGATTCACTGAATCGATTCATTGCTACATATCAACTTAAAAAATCGATTTTTTATTAATCGATTCGTGATCCCATCCCTATTGTGGGGAATTTATTGAAATTATTTCTTTTTTAATCGATACTTTGTTTTTCAGCTTTTTCCGTTAAGCGAATTTCCTGTATATGAAAATTTAGCCCCGCCCCAGTAAATCTATGTTCAAGTGTCTACAAAATAGAGCTTCCCGGGTGACTGTACATTCAAATATATGGCAATAGTTTTTCTAATGCATTGGGTGTATATTCAAATATCTGGCAACTGTTGTTTCTGTCTGTTTTGGCTAGATATGTTATTCGAATACTGGAAAGAAAAAAAAATGTTGAAATTCCTAGATTCTTTTTGTGAAACTTAGATATATTGAGTGCTGCTTTAATAGATACTATTATTTTCATGTGGCTCAACTGTAATAACCGTGAGTATGTTTCAGTGAGTTTTATTTTCTTAGGAGGTGTTTTGTAATATTCGTATAATTCATTTAAAATATTGACCTTTGTGTTCGAAATGTTTTGTTTATAGATCATTCTCTTAAACTCCTTAGATTAGCATCATATCCCAGCTCCATACATAGAGAATATATTAATATCAAAAATGTTAAACTCCCACAATGACTAGCCCTTAAAATTATCAAAAACCCTGAATTTAGTATTGCTTATAAATTGGGGTCCATTACATTAAAAGTACTTATATTTATGTTTTTTAAAAATGTAAAAAATTAAAAAGCAAAAAAATGCATGTTTTTTTGGGGAAATTGAATAAATTTTCAATTTAAGTAGAACTATTAAATTAAAAAAAATAGTGCAGAGTAATAAAAATATTTTTTCCCAATCATTAAAAAACTATTGTCATTATTTTAATATTATAATATTATGTTTGTTTTTATCAGATAATTTTTAAATTTTTACTTTACTTATCTTGTATTAATTAACTAAATAACTGATATATAATGAGAAGCTTTTGTGAAAATTAAAAAGAAATTTGTATTATTTATTTTTAACAAATGTGTGTTTTCCCTTTAAAAAGGGCCTTAAAAAAAAAATTAACATTAAAAGTTTCCTCCTTTTTCCCAAATTTTTCCCAAATTTTTTTAGCTAAAATTTTTTTGTAAACTTACAAGATAAAAGGGTTTTATTAAAAATATAAATCCGTTTATGTATTTTTTTGGAATTTTTTTATTGTTTTTTTAGATAGAAAGAAGTTCTACCATTTCATTTTTTGAGTTGTTGTATTTGTAAGCAAAATTTACTTAAAGAAATATAAAACCTGCATCGATAAACAAAGTGCAATTAATGTTCCAAACAATTTCGAAAGGAACAAAGACTTTTGATAACATAGTGATAAAACAAAGTTAAAAAAAAAATTTTTTGCTTTTCCGTTTTCCATAAAATTCTAAAGTTTATCTTTTGGTAGTATTTATTCCTATTGTTTGTATTTGGAGAACAATGAGTTAAAAATCGCATAAACATATGTTTCAAAAATGTTTATATTTGTTTAGAATAAAAACTGTGCACAGTTATAATAAACCAAATTCGAATTAGTAGAGTTACCTTAAAGCTTATGATAAATAAGTTTACAACTCTTTTTCTGCTAAGAAGTCTCTAAAAATGTTTCATGTATTCAAATTTGAATCAAACAGTTTATTATTTTTCGTGTAAAAAATATAAGAAAAACAAAAGAATACGATTATTTTGAAAATATGAACCATTAAAAGCAGTTCCAAAAAAAAAGAGAGAGGTAACTTAAGAACATTTTTATTTATTTGGCTTCCTCAGGTCAGAAAATCAAGAATTTTATAAGTTTACCTTTATAATTCAAGAAATATTAAAGGTAAGTTTTATGATCGGATGTTTAGGTGTCTTAAGGGGCCAGAAACCAATTTACAACGATTTATTTTCATTTACTTTATCATGGGATGTTAAAAAATCTGGGAAGATACTTTGGAAAATTTGAAGTTATCTAGATTATGAATCTCTAGAATTTTTTTCCCCAAACTGATTACTTGAACTCTTCTGTTAATTTGAATACACTATTTAAACATGTTTTCTTATGCTTAGTAAACATCGATATTTTTAGACACTTGGGTTTATTGATTTTATTCCATCGTTTTTAAAATATGATCTCCTAAATTTTCCTTATAAAAAAAAACTCATTTCATTTTGGGAATTCTAGAAATTAATTACATTAATTCATTTACCTAAAGGAAACTTTAGAATTATTATTTAGTTTCAGTGAACCATTAACAATTATACCAATAATATTTAACTACAACGGTATTTTCGAAAATCCATGATTATATATATCAAATTTTTCATGACTTAGCATTTTAAACAAAAAAAGTTTTAAAAAATTATATTATATTGTTGATAAAATGCAAATTTTGCCTTAATAACATCTATGAATTTCATTGATTTCGATAAGAAATAAAGGAATAAATATATTAATACAAATATATTATTCAACATTGAACAACGATACCAAATATACACTCATGGACAAAAAAATTAGCGCACCAAGAAGGAGTCTACAAAATGAAACGAAATTTTACATACTTAAAGACTACTTTGATATAAGTAAATGATTAGAAAAAAAGAAAGAAAAAAAGGGCTTCATTTCAGAGAAAAAGGCAAAAAAAATTAATTTAATACCCCCGTTGAACCCCTTCTTTTAAAGGGGAAAGCACGATGGGTACGATAGGCATTAAATCATACAAGTTCTTATGATGTCTTGGGGAATTTTATTTCCCTATTTGGAACATTGCCCCTAATTCTTCCCAAATGGGAAAAGCTCCAACCTTTTTGGTTTCCCAAAAAAGATCCCGGGTAGGTCGGGTTGGAGACAAATTTTGGGGATCGGGCAGACCCAAGCAAGGGTAGTAACAGCGGGAGACAGTCTTGTGGCACCCTTTTTCCAAGGTATGCCGAGCATTGTTTGGGTTAAAAAAGGCTCCTGGGAGCCTTTTTCAGATGGCAACAAGTGGTTGCAGGATGTCCTGGGCATCCGCTGGGCTGTCATTGTGCCATGGATCAATACGGGGGGGGACCGTGTATTGTAGGCAATGGGGGTTTCCATTACACCATTGTAAACAGTGTGTCGCTGTAAAGCGGGAGGGATTGAGGCGTGTTTAACCCCGGGTTCCCCCCACACGATTATCACCACCGCTGAGATTGAATCTGATTCATCGCTGGACGACCTGGTTCCATTCCGCTGCAGTCCAGTTTCTTTTGCACGGGACCAATACAAACGGAAAATTTCCGATGGGTGGGGTCAAGGGGAAACACACGTAATGGGCGGCGCGTTCCCCCAAAAGACCTTTTTAGCCAGGCCCCTTTGTATAAAACCGGAGCCCAAAAAAGGGCCTTTTTGTGAAGGGTGCTACCTGTCCTGGGTGGCAGTTTATGAAGCAATTGGCTGTACGCGTGATTTTTTACGATGTGGCGGGTTCGTCAGTGGGGCCCGGGGCCTTTGGGCTTCGCTGAAAGACATCTCTTGATAATTGGTCCCAAAAACGTCCTCATAACAATTAACAGAGCGGTTTAATTGACGAGCTCGATCTTTATTAAAAAAATTGAAGGGGTTAAAAAAAATTTTTTAAAAGTTTTTTTTTTTTTTTGTTTTTTTGCAAAAATTTTTAATTAAAACCATTAGATTGTGTTTCTTTAAATACATTTTGTTCTAAAAATTTATGAAAATTCTGGGGGAAAAAATTTTTTCAAAAATTTTCAGTTCCCGCAATTGGATTTTATAACAAAATTTAAAAAAAAGAAAAAGGGAAATTTTTTATTGCATATTTCCGGGATGCTTTTTTTTTACCGCTTTAAAATAATTAATTTTACCTCATTTAAATATTAAAATTTTTTACATTTTGTGCAATGAAATGTAAAGTGTAAAAACAATTTTTGCTATAAAGTTACAATATTACCAAGGGCGGGAAAAAATGAACACACAAAAAAAATTTTTAAAAGTTATTTTACTTTTTGTTACCCACGAGATAACTGTTCACCGACGTACAGTAAATCCTGCAGCCATACATAAAATAGAAGCTACAGAATGTTTGTATTCTCTATTGGTCAGATTTTAAATTTATCACTTATTTAATATTTTTTAAAAGAAAAGTGTTCCAAAAATTCAAATTAATTTTTTATTATTATTTTTTTCTATCTATTAAACTAGAAAATAAAATCGACTTATTTTATGTATAAATATGTGGGACAGAAAATTGATATCTACAGATGTAATATGCATACAAAACATAATAGTTCAGCAATTAAAATTTCTTTTTAAGGCTGTCTTCGGTTAATGTTAAAGAATAGGACCCAAATGATTTAAAATTTCAATGTCCCCAATTTTTTTTACTTTATTTTATTTTTTTTTCCGAATATGTGCTTCGTGTTAAGTTCATGCTCTCATACATATGGCGAAAACAGCATTAATCTTGGCAGAAAGGGATTCTAGTTAAAAATTAAAAAAAAAATTATCTTTTTTATTGAAATACATTTTTTTCTTTTAAAAAAATGTACCAGTTTCAAAATGCTAGGGTTTTATTTCCCTAAAATGCCCCATGCAACACTTTTTTCATTCTCAAAAACCCTTTTTTGTCAGATTTTGTACTTTTTCTTTATTCACGCATTGTTAGCCTGAATAGCAGATTTCCTGGAGAGAAAAATTCTCTAATTAAAGACCCTGACGTTTCAAAACATTTAAAGTGAATAGATATTTCATCATTAAATATCCCTTTTGTTTAACTTTTTCAACAAGGGTCAGGGTTTGGGAAATTTTTTGGTGAAAATTTTTTTATTTATTTTTAAATTTTGATTTTTTAACCCAAAAAACTTTTTTTTAATAATTTCTAAACTAATAACGCTAAACTAAACTAAACTTAACTTAAGGTAAAAAACCCCAAAATTTCCCCCAAAAATTGAAGCAAAGGGGGAAAGATAAAGGGAAAATAAAAAAAAAATTTTTTTTAAAAAAATTAAATTTTTGAAAAAAGGCAAAAAAAAATTTAATCCAAAAAATTTGATTTTTCCCAATAAAAATTATTGAAATTAAAAGTTACTTATATATCATAAAAAAAAATTTAAATTTTAAATTTAAAACAAAAATTTAATTAAGTGAACCCCCTTTGGGCGTCCTTAAAAAAATTTGGAAATTTAAAAATTACGAAATTTTTAGGTTTTTCCAAAGTTTTTTGGTTTTTGAAAATAATTTTTTTATTTTTTGGAAATTTCCAAGTTAAGTAAATTTAAAACAATTAAAACCCCATTTGGATTTTTGGGTCGCAAGTTGAAATTTTGGGAACACGAGGGGAAAGATAAAAAACAAAATTGAATTTTATTGAAAAAATTGGGAAACAAGGGGGTTTGTTTTAAAAATTTTAAATTAAAAATTTTTTTTTAAAAAGAAAAATTAAAATTAAATTATTAATTTATTAATATAAAAATAATTTTTAAAATTTAAAATTTTAATTTATTTATTTAATTATTTAAAATTTTAAATTTAAAAAAATTTTATTTTTTATTGCTAATAAATCATTTTTATCCCTTGGGTCTTCCCTTTTTTAAAAAATGTAAAAATTAAAATTTTTTTGCAAAGGTAATAAAAATGATTTTTTATGGGGAAGTTTTTCCCCGGGGAAAAATGAGTGAAAATAAGTTCGGGCAAAAGATTTTGGAAAAAACATGATTTGCCCTTTTAATGGGTTTAACAATGACGTTACATTATTTTTTTAATGATTGGGCTGGGACGGGGTTTTTATTACCGGATAGAATCATTAAATTTTAAATTCTTTGGGAGTATCTGTTTTGTTTTATATTATGTCCAAATATTGCGAAATACGTTAGTACCAAATAATAAATTTAACAAACCAAAAGAAAAAAACAAACCTTTTTACGTTTTTCAAGAGCAAATCTTTGTTGAATTACATTTTTTTTAATCAGCATAATTACTGTCATATTGCGACGACTTTTGCTTTAAAACATTCCTAGCATTCCATATTAATTTTTAAAAATGTTTTTTAGAAACTGATTTTTTTAAGTCCATGGGTATTGTTCCTCCTGTGTAGAATAAAATCTACATAAATTGAAACAACAGAATAAGGATATCCCATTTCCTATCCGGAAATATATTAAAGTGATCCAATGTTATGAAACAACAAATTCGTGACCATTCCTAATAAAACTCTTCTAAAAAACGAAAAATTTTTTAAAATGAAACACAAAAAATTCCTGTTGTTTTTTTGTTTTTTTTAAAAAAAAATGAAAATAATAATTTTATTCTACGGCGGGAATACCAAACGACACTCTGCATTCAAATAATTGAACTGTTACATATTAAAATACTCGTTTCAGTTGCCTATGTTATAATGAACAAAAATATATTGTTGTTTATAAAATGGCGCATCATATTTCTTGCTATCAAATGCTACAATTAGTGGAAAAATTATCAAATTTTGTGGTATGTTACTTGCGTGCTTATTTGAATATTCCCTAAAATACCGACTGTTCGGGAAAAAACAAAATATAACTTAAATAATTATTTAGTTGTAATTTTTTTTTTAATTATTTGAAAAACTATGAAAATCAGCAAGAAGAATTTTTTTTAAAAACTTATTTTTTAAAATATTGGAAATTTATAAAAAAATATTTAAAAAAAATTTCTCTTTGAAAAAAAAACTCTAGAAAAATATATATCAAAAAAATAAATAAAAAAAATGTTTGCAGGAATACAATTTTTTAACCCTTTTTAAATGTTTTTATACTAAAAAGCAAATTTCCCGTAAAATTATGAAATACAAGTGTTCGAAAACCCAAATTTTCTAAAAATTTTTTTTTTTAAAATTTCATAAAAAATAACTTAATTGAAAAATACCCCCCTTTTTAAAAACATTCATTATAAACAAAGAACAAACTCAAAAATTCATAAGAATATTTCATTTACTTTAAGAAATATCACTTTACCGTTAACCATTATGTTAAAAATAACATTCCCCCCCAAATGCAAAAAAAGGTTTATATTTGAAAAATTTTAAAGAAGGAAGGTTTTTAAAAACCCCCAGATTTGTATGTTTGGGCCCTTTTTGACCCCATACTTCAAACTTTACAGTTAATCCTTTTTTTTTTTTTAGACAGGTTTTTTTCTGGGTTTTGAATGCCTCGTAGAATCAAAATTCCCCGTTTTGTCGAGGTCCAAAATATCCTTGCATTTCAGAAATAATTTCATTCCTAATTTTAAAATAGAGGGTAATTTGAGCAAAAACCCCGAATTAAAAAAAGTATAAATTTCGATATAATTCAAACGGAGTGTTTGTTCTAACAAATTTTCTTTTTGATTATACCCACACGACCTTTTTAAGATTTCATTGAGTCTGAGCTTTTCCGTAAGAATTTTCTTAAAAGAATTTGATCAAAAGTCCCTTATAATCTTTTTTTTTGAATTAAGAGAATTTAAGATCTTGATATTTTTATCGACGTTTTCTCCAATACTGCCTCTGGGAAAACTCTTCTTTTTTTTCCTCATTGTTTTGTTTTGGCAGAATTTTAAATTTTAAATTAAAAAAACTATTTTATAAAAGTACTAATAAAAAAAATTATAAAGAGATCTAGTTTGACCCCAAATGATAAAAAAAAGAAACTGTTTAAATCAAAACCAACATTGAATCAAATGTTGCTATTTTAAAGAAAAAATATATCTATTAAAAATTTATAAAGTGAAATTTTTTTACTAAACAAAAAAGAATTCTTAAAATATTTTAAATGAATAAAATCTCTTTTGCCGGTGAAAATAAACCTAAACTCAACTTCCGTTTAATTTGGCTTACTATCAAAAAAAAACAGCTATAATTTTTTTTCTAACTGACTGAATTAAATTTAGACAGTTTTAGAAAGTTTTTAAAAACAGGCTAAAAAAAATAAATTTTAGTTTTTTTTTATAAAAAATGGTGTTTTTAAACCAGTCGGGGATACCTTAATTTCAAGTTTTGAAAGAATCGACACATATTAGAGATGAACGCAGTAATTACAAGAGGTAAAAAATTAAAATTTTAGAAAAATAAAATTTTTCAGGATTTTGTATTATTTAGTGTGCAAATTGAAAATGACTAAATTTTTTCCCCCCAAAATTTTTTTAAATCATATCAAAATTTTTTTGTTAAACCCCATTTGAAAAAAAAAATTCTCTCGAAAAGTTTTGCGGGGAAATTTAGCAACAGTGGTTTTTTTCAAAAAACCTTTTGTAAAATTGGTTTTTGGGGGGAAAAACTCAGCAATTAGATAAAACCATTGTTTCTAGACCTCACAGGTGTCTTTTTATCGGGAGAAAACAAAAAAAAAAAATTTTTTTTTAAGATTTATAATTTTACAACCAATTATGGTGTAATTTTAAAAAAAAAAAATCCCCCCAATACATATTTTAATATGTTTTTTTAAAGGGTTTTACAAAAAAAGCGATTGACCAAGAAAAAGTATGCTTTGCCCTACAAATTGAAGCTATTTTAAAAAGCGCAAGAAAGCAAAAACAAAAACCCCTTTGGGAAGCCCCCTTTTTTTCCCTTTTAAACTTTTTGAATTTTTTTATAAAGTTAGGTATCTCGTTTAACACCCAACAATAGTCGGCTAGCATTTCTTGTCCCTTCTTCCTTGATATTTGCCCCCATATCTTTTTATACCTTGAGAAACCTTCCCCCGTTCTTCACTGAGAATCCCATATTTTGGGGAAAAATTTACATGGAGTGAAGGAAATGTATTTTCACACTCAGGAACAACCTAACTCTTTTAAAATTTTTCCCCTTTTTCAGATCTTTTACTGTCAGCGTGTATAAATATGGAACGTATATGCATTTACAGACAATTTGACATCATTTGCTCGCTTCTTTCAGTTTATTTCGAAGTACTAACACTTTTCTCGAATAAAGGAGTGAAACTAAATCTTGTTTATTTTTCACTGTAGGCTTCTTTTGATTTGATGTGATATTTTCAAATCCTCACGATGTTTATTAGCTGTAGTTGGGAGGGGTTTTAAGGCTTTGTCACTTTTGTTGCCGTTTATGAACGTGAAAAACGACAATTATAGAGTACTTAACTATAACATCTGAAAGTCCGATATTTTGAAATGATAAGCTGGCCCTTCAAAAAAGTTTAATTATGGTTCTTAGTAGACGCTAATTAATAATCAGTTGTGTTAAGTACCAGTCTTTTCTTTCTCTGATAAGTGTTAAGTTTAATTTTTTTTATATCATATTAATAACTTAAGAAGAAATTTTATTTTATCTTTCATATGGGTTTGCTTTACACACGATACTTTATTTCTTGCAAGTTCTAGCATATAGTTTTGTTAAGCTTTTATATCCGGGGAGGATACGTCACTTGACCATGGTTCAAAATTACGTGGTCCGGCGCCAAAATCCCTCGTGTAGTTGAACAGTGCGTCGTTAATATTCAATCAATCAATCAACCGGGGAGGACATTTCGTCGATCGCGACGGACTGGTGGACCACCGAGATATTTTGGGGCGACCATCGAGAGATTTTAGCCATTACGCTGCAAATATTCAAAATTATTGAGAGGTAATACAGACTAAGTCTTCTACTGTTTGTAACAAATAAAACTAACTTTAGATGAAAAAGTTTTATTTTTTACGTATTTTGAATTGTTTGATATTAAATGCATCATTTGATATTATTATATTGTGGCTATTATTATTATTTTTGAACTTTTGCTTTTGCTGTAATTAATTTTTTTTAGTTCTGTAAAAAAGTGCATATTCCGTATTTATTATTATTTTATTATAAATATTATAGACCTTTTCTAAACCTCACCACATCTACGACACTGGTTTGTTTTACATAAGATTTTTCAAGGAGGTAGCGTCAAGAAAGTCGAATACTACCATTCTCGTATCATACCTCAATACGCAAACACCGGTACTTAATTTTGTAGATTTATTCCAGGCAAAATAATAAAAATAAAATACTGAATAAATAATCAGCATTAAATAATAAAAAAGAATATTAATAACAAATACTTAATGAAATTTTACATACTATATACATGGGGTTATAACAATTGAAAAAAATATCAAGGGCTATGGGGGTGGGTCCGGACCAATGGACCCTCCCTCTTTGTGTGCACCACTGACATAGGGTGGACCGCAACAGCTTGAATATTTAGAAGTAGCCCGCACCCTGGACAAGTCTTCCCACCCCTGCCCTATATCATCTGAGGGATCAGATTTAGAAATTAATTTTTTTAAATATTCTATTTGGTACTTACGTGTTGTAGCAACAATCACCAACTCTATTAATAACTCGCCAAGTTGGCAATTCCGATTTCCTATGTGCCGTACGCTATCAATTGGCAACCACGTGCTTCGTTTCATATAATGTCACCAATAGGTTGCTATCATACGTAAGTAATTTTATTTTTACATTACTTTGCCGCTTATTTACTAACGTCACATTTTAAAACAACGCAAGACCTGATGGCGACATACTCTGTACAGCAGAGGTTTTGATGGTATGACAACATCAGATCAACACCAATCTCTAGCAGATTCCCCATAAGCCATCTTGACCATTTCAGTTTTAATAGATTTAACAGGAATTAATTGCCTCAGACAACTTGCTAATTAGGAACCTGGCAATGTTATTTTGATTTACTTTTAACATGGTGTATTTTTCAAGGAAATTAAGGAATTATAAAAGAGATTCAGTGGTTGAGTGGTAGCGTATCCCGGTTCCATACCACCACAGATCAGGGTTCTATTCCAGGGCTGGGTAAGGTTGACTCAGTCTTTCATCCCTACTGCAGTGAGTCGATAAATGAGTATCAAGCTTTCCGGGGACTTAACCCTTTAACTACCGCATTATGATTTACTGCATTTTTTTCATGCAATATATATATATATATATATATATATATATATATATATATATATATATATATATATAATTTTGAAGATACTGCACTGAAAATTAAAGGGATATACATAAACAAAATACTCCACAACTTTGGGAGATTTAATCTCAATTATTAGGCTAATTGATTAATTAAAGTTATTCAACTGTAAAATTAACTGCACTGTTCACTTAAAATATAAACAGTCAAAATTTTTACGGGGTCTTCATTAACATAAAAAAAATAAATAAATAAATAAATAAATAAATAAAATAAAAAAAATAAAAAAATAAAGACACTTACATTTGACGTGGCTACATTTTAGGAGCAAAAATGATAATCTTCGCAATCCGCTGAAAACGTCGTCAGCTGAAAACTATAATTTTCTGCCATAAAACGTTTCGTCTTTCCCATAAAATACTCATCATTGAACTCAGTACTGCCATATATCGCTTTGAGGCGGATTTAAAAAGAATATTCTTGCTAAGTATTGAAAGAATATTTAAGCCAAAAGAGTTATTCTATATGCAATTTTAAAAAATTAAGGTGGTGCTTTATAAGTACCGTTGGTAGATAAAGGGTTAAGCACTTGGAGTCTCGCTTCAGACTGACAATTTGATCGGGACATTTGCTCATGCACCTCAGCGTCCAATGATCACGAATACTGGGATAGTCATACTAGGCTTTGAGGTCCTCATGGGCTGTTGCGCCACAGAGTTTGAGTTTGAGTTAAGGTAGAAAATGAAAAACAGGAGGACAAAGAAATTAGTTCGGCATATAATATAATAAAAAAATGTCCACTCAACAGTTATCAGCATAATCACAAGAAAGTCTTGGAATATATTTATTTACATATAAATACTAATAAATTAACTATTATACTCTAATTACTTAATTAATGAACTTATATAATATATTGACGAATTAAATAATCAGCTTTATTGCACTGTATATGATTAAAAGAAATAAATTATTCTGCTTATTCTCTAACTTGGAAATCAGGGGAAAAAATATGTAAATAAAAATCAGATAAATTTACTTAAAAAATCAAACATTGTCATGGAGCAAAAAATAAATTATTGCTAAATTTCAAATTCGGTCCCAGGTTTCTCTATAAATATGCAAGAAATATATATAAAAAAATATATACGCATGCAATTATTTTTTCGAAGAGTGTTCTTCTAAAGGAAAATAAAATTGAACTGAAAATAATTCAATTAATGGAATTAGTAATATAGCTAATGTAAATTATTCTTGTGTGATTAATTTTTTTATTCAATTAATTCAGTAATTTGATGAAACAATAGATCCAAAAATATATAGTAAATGGTTGAAAAGGAAATATGTTGCTATTTCATAAAATAACAGAGTTCCATTTTTTAAAAAATCATATAGGAAACATTTATAATACTACATTTATTTTAAATATTTTGCTGTCTGATATGTGATATTATTCTTCACAATGAGTCCTCGGGAGATGCGTCATACTAGAACCGCAGAGCAAATGCCAATTTATGGTAATCTGTATAAACAAACTGTTACAACTATTCTGTTGACATTTTTGTATACATTCAGCTTCACATAACTTAATAAAGTCCTAGGTAAAGTTTGCAGCAAGTCTATAGGGAGATTTAACCAGCTCTTAAGAAAACCCAATAAGAATGCATTTTGGCACTAATGAAATGTAAGTGTTTTGGCACCCAACATTTTCAGACAACATATTCATATGATATTTTGTGTTCCTTTTCTTGAAGTTCAGTTATAAAATTCTCTATAATGCCAAAATTATCAATGTGTTCTACACAATTGAAATATAATGAGTACCTCGTAATATTTGCTTTTAAAGTGTATATGTTAATGCATTTTAAAAACTGTGAAGTGGCAAAAATGAAAATCAATGAATGTATCTTTTTGTTATTGTTTTCAAAGGGAACACGCTACAAAAGAAAACTAATTTTTTCTCTTACATATATAAGTAATATTATAACATAAAATATTACATTTTTATTATAGTTTTTTTTTTTATTTAGTTTATTTTCGAGTTTATAACTAGTTTTCATTTCTTTAGCTTATTAATCTCTTATTTTAGTCCCCTAAAAAGCTTTTATTATGGGCTACTACAAACATAATCTCATGTTTTATAAGTAATTTGGTTTTTGTGTTTTAAAAAAAAATAAAAGTGAAGAAAACTATTTTGCTCACGGTGTTTTTTTTAAAATCCTGTGAGATCCATATTTGTTTTTACTAACTTTATTTTGAACCTTTTTTTAAATTTTATTTATATTATAATTCTTTTAGAAAGCATACGTTCCTTCCAGAGGTTAAATATGAACACATAAAATGAATTGAAAGGAACTATTTTTAATGTGTGGTGGTACTTATAGTATTTATGAAGCAGTCGAAATAAAAGTTGCTATTTTAAATCCCATATCTTACTAAGAATAGTTATCGTCAATTATATCTTAGGTGTTTACTTGATTTGACTTTGAGTACCCTTTTTTAAAAACTTTACAGTAATTAAGACAGAAATAGTAGAAATAATTTATGTTTTATATTCAGATTATATTATTAAAAAAATGATTCTGAAGGTAAAAAGAAAGTTTGACCAAATATTGTTTTACAATTTTTTAAAAAAATTAAGAATTTTTAAAGTTTTTCAATTTTTTATAAATTACTTTTTAAAAACTTCAAGTCATTTTAAGTAGTTTATGTTTCTTAGATTATTGCGAACAAAAGATAGTATTCATTTGAAAAATTTTTACCTTGTTGATTTTTAATCATGAAACGAAACATGAAAATATAATGACTGAAATATAACTTCAGCATTTTAAAAAAAAATAACTAAAGATCTCAGGCATAATTCCATACTCACTTTTATAGAACATCCGTTTGGGTGTACATACAAAAAATTGAAAGACTCTATGATGAACAGAAAAAAGAAAAGCCTTAAGGATTAAAAAACACTTATACCTTCAAAATTGAAAGTCTGAGAAAAACACATTTAAGGCTTGTAAAGGCTTAAAACAAAACCTTATACTGACCGAAAATCTCTAATTTTTTGGCATGTTATTTTTCAATGTATGTTCTACGCATTAAAACACTATATTACTTAAACATGACTAAAAATATATTTTTTTTATTCAAAATATATTTTTGCATAATGCCAGTATCATTTTATTTACTGCTTTAGGTTTATTCGGCTTGTCAGCGGCTTTAATATTTCCCCAAAAAGTTTTGAAACACAAAACATTTATGTACAAAAGAATAATGACCACTAACTTAAAGCTAAAAATAGGGAAGTTTTCGCATAAAATTAAATTTTTTTTCAATTTTAAATCAGGCATTTTAGGAAGTTTTAGCTCTTGTATGACTTTAAATGTTAAATATAATTGCTACACTATGTTTGGTATAAATGCAATTTAGTGCGTGCGTGATATTCCAGTCTATTTGCAATACTTGGTGCAGCATACTTGTATTTGGAAGTCATTTTGCAGTATCAAGCTGAAGGACTGATTTTTCCTTCCATCATTTTCAGTATTATTCTATGGCTGAAATGCTGTACTCTCTCAGCAACTAGAGAATGCCTTGTGGCTACTCTATTATTGACGTGGGCAACAGGCGGCGAAGCCAGGGTGGCCGCTTTGGATTAATTTTTAATTAATTAATTAGCGGGTAAAAAACTGAAATTCATAATCAAGCAGAAATTATTTTAGCAATGGAAGTTATGATGTGAAATATTTCCTTTAAAAGGTGGTTAGCTCCAAAGTGGTTTTACGGATGAAATTCAATTTAAGAGTGGAAAAATGCTTTAGAATAGGCACGAGCCGAAACCATAGCTCAAAAAATATAAAATATCTTAAAAACTAATTTGTAAGCAGATCTGAAATTTGGTGGCAAGCTTATCAATATAATCCACAAATAAATGCAAAAAAAAATAAAAAATAGTTTTTTGTTTATTATGAAATTTATAGGATACTGTGCAGCCTTAAATTTAAGATAGTTCTTAGGTTTATAAATTAATTTACTTAGATTTTACTTTAGCATTCATATATACGATGGAAATCGGGTGAATCTCCAAATTTTTAAATTGAAATAAAGTAGATTTTAATAAAAAGCTCATAAAATGATTGAGATATTTGAAATAATAATTATTCTTACGAATAAAAAATTTATTTACAATGAAAGTAATTTTTTTTAAATCATAGAGTATTTCTACACAGTTTCTTAAATTATACTTTTTTTGTTTGGAAAATAGCTAAAAATTATGCAATTTATCATTTCCAAGTAAAATATTTTTGTTTCAATCTACCAAAAAGAATTAAAAAAAAAAATAAGCACCAGTGTTCACTTTCCAAAAAATTCGTCTCTGCAATATAAATTTAAATAAAATATATACATCTTAAAAATTAATCAACTATAAACACCCTCTCTTAACATTTTCTGTATAATTTGTATTTAATAATTAATTTACATTAAGCTTGTGTTAATAATAATGTTGTGTTTAATACTGATTTTATTACTCTAAACTTCTATAAATTTAACAATTAAATATTTTTAAAATATTTATTTTATTTTAAATAATATATTTGTTAAATAAATAATCTTAAAAATAAAACTTCTATAATATAATAAATTTTTCCTTAAGAAATGTACTGATATAATTTTTCAGAGTTTCTCTCATTTGTGTTTCACAGACTATTTTCTTATTTCAACCTGCTTTTTGCAACCCAGAACATTGAACATTTTTTCAAGAATTCGGAAAATATATCAAATGATGAAAACTAAAAACAAATATAATTGTAAAAATTTAAGACTGACTAAACCAAAAAGTAACAGAATGCCTACCACGTAATTAATTCAAATTTTTGAAAAAAAATTAAGCTTATATTTAGATATTAATTAGTTTTAATTAAATTAATATGTTAATGTTTTTACTTGATTCTTGAATTCATTTCTTAAACCAAAGACCAATTCGCTAATGAGTGAAATATGATAAAACTTATATATAAGATCATTACGAAAATGGGAAATTTTTTTTTATTAAGAAGCAAGATGGAAAAGTAGTTGCTAAATATTACACTCTTTTTTTAAATATTCTGAATTTAAAATATGGCTTATTTAAAGAGATTTTGATTTAAAAAATGTAATTGATTTAAGCTATGGAGCAAAAACCTACTTAATTAAAGTATGAAAAAAACCTAGTAATTGAGTTACAAGTCAGAGATAAGTTGTTCTTCCAAATAATGGACAGTTTTCATTCCAGATTTTGATTACTTAACATTTAAAATTGGATTAAATTTCAAGTGTGGATAGTTTTTATTGCATTAAGGTTTCATCTAATTCACTAGTTTTGATGTAGGGAATAAAAACTCAGAGATCAAACTTACTTTTTCCTGTTCGTTAAACAGGAGAAAAAAAATCTAATCAAAATTGTTTAAATTACTTTTTTGTCGATACAAAAAGCTAATCTTACGTGCTTTTTATTATCTAAAAATCTAATCTTATTCGAGAGAATTTGTGTTTTTTTAATTTTCTCTCTTCACATAACAAACTCTTATTCATATTCCCTATACTTAATAAAAGTGGAAGCAATGAAAAATGATGGCCTGCTTTCCCAAGAAGTTTATTTTATCAAAAACTGAAAAATGTTTTGATGAACAATAACAAAAATTTTCTTCCAGTCACTTTTTTTTTTTTTTTTATTTTTTGGAAAAAAAAAAAGAATTTTACCTGCAGGTGCTATTTCACGACATGCATTTAAATTTTGCAAGGCATGCTAGGTTTATTAAAAAAAAAAAAGGAATACGGTTTAGAGGCAATATTATTGGATCAAAAAAATTGATGAAGGGAAACCCAAAAAGCCGGACAATAATGCGCTTTTTTTGAGCTCCCAAAATCAACCGCAATGGCTTAATTAAAATGACGTAACTTTACTTTAAAAATACAAACAATAATTTGATCAGGATATTTTTTTTACCAAAATTTTTGAAAAGAAAGAAAAAAAAAAAGTAATTTATGGGGTTTCTTTTTTGCCTTTTTTTTTTATTTAAAAAAAACATTTTTTTAAAAAACGGGACAAATCTTTAAAAGATATACTGTAATTAATACGGTAGTCTGCTTTAAACTGCAATTACCACTAATTTAATTTGTCTATTAGCGCCCCGAAGTTCCGCTTGAGATAATACGAATACGTAATGCAAAACCTGAGCTACGTGATATGAATTGAAATTAAACATTTAAGTAGAAAAAAAGGATAAGGAAAGACATTAAAAAAAAAGGGCAGCTAAAATTTAATATTGAGGTAGAATGTTAAATGTAACATTTTTTACCAGTGCAGGTGTATTAATTTTTTGTATAATACACTTAAAAAAATCGAACAATTATTTTTATTTTGTGATTAATTTCGAGAAATTCAATGCATTCACTTATGTAGGAGAAATGGAAATAGTGAATTTTATTTTTCGTACATTAAACGAACGTATTATTTTATATTGTAACAAGAAAATTAATTTGAACCCTATTTTTCTTGTACCCAAATTTAAACACCGATTACGTTATTGTAAAACATATGAACATGAAAAATACGTAATTACTTCACACATTAATGCACATTTCTACTTTTCTTATATCTTCATTATTTTGTGTTGGTGCTTTATGGGATACAAATAAAATATGCATTGAAAAATTGAGGTGTTTTTTACATTTTTTGCAGTAATATTATTTACTTAAAATATTATATAAAGTGTAACATTGTAACGGTCTGCCTCAGGAGAGATTTTTTCTTTTGAAACTAGCCTGGAGCTTTCTTTAATGTTATTGTACAAGGTTTTCCTGTCACCTTCTTACACAGCAGAAGCGTGATATATATTGTTGAGGTTAATACAACGTTTCTCAAACTGTGGGGCGCTCCCCTAGGGGCGTGATAACCCTACAAGGAGGGCGCGAGCATATAGGAAATAAAAGGTTTAAAAAATTAATTTACTGGAACGAAGTAAACAAAACATTTTCTAACACATGAAAAAAATACTCATTTACACTGATAAAATTTATATATATCATCTGGATATTACTTCTTCAAAAATAAAAGTTTCCACTTTCATACGTTCATTAATTATATGATCCTGTGACTAAAAAGAAAAAACCCCTTTTTTTGTTACTGTAATGGAGAGAGAGATTTTTATTACGTTTTTTTAAACCAAAAAACTACTCTTTCAGGAAAAAAAACCGCCCCAGAAAAAACTAGGAGGATACAAAGTTCATCACTGTTATTATTATTGATATACTGTACAATATCTGTAGAAAGAAACGGAAGATTTATTCACTTTTCACCGAGCAAGCAGATTTGCGTCAGTCATCATCGTTTGACTTTAGATTATATTGGTATGATTAGTTTTTTCCTTGAAGGATTATTTCAAGATTTATTTTTTTTGGGTGTTGAAACATGTAAACAGGATGAAATATGCGCTTTACGCAATTGTTTTTAGAACTAACCCATTTTTTTAAAAATTGAATACACTTTTGACGGGAGTGGTGGGGCAAAGTAAAAGGACAGCAAAATGGAAATTTTGAAAAAATCGACGGTTTTGTTGCAAATATCTTTCCCTGTAATGTTAGCAAAAAAGTGTCTGTGTTTTTGGCCTTTATTGGTTACGTCCCTTTTAAAAACACTGGTGTGCAAAACTTGCCAGGTGGGTTTATTGCCATAACTTCACGAAAATTCATCTGAGACTTGAAATTTTGAAATGAGGGAGAGTATTATGTCGAAAAGGGGGGATGAAAAAGCATTGGCGCTAAAAAAAGGAATACAAGCATACGGTATGGAATCAAAAAAAAACAAGCTTTATTGAACCATGATCGCGACTCATGATTGTTACCCAACAGGAAGAAGAAAAAGCAGATATTCCAATGGTATTTTCCCCCCCTAACAATGGTTGCTTCGCACCTCCGCATCCCAAAAACCAGTGGTGCGATTTGGAGGTAGGTGCCCATTCCGTCAACATTGTTTGAGTTGTTGGTTTTTCTCCGGATGATGTGGGGTGGCAATCTTCTCCCCAAGCACCCCACACATTTCGATGGGATTTAAACGGGAACCCGGCCAAATCCATTCAGGATATCTTCATTTTCCAGCAGCCCTCAACAGCAAGAGTGGATGTGGCCGTGCATTGTCATCCATAAAAATGAATTTGGGCCATACTTGGAAAAGACGAAATGGGGAAGAAATACCCCCCAAATAGGATCTCCGGTTACAGACCCTCTGTCGAAAAGGGAAGCTCAGTTCGCCCGTTCAGATTGCCTAAAAAAAACTTCGGACTACCGTAACGGTGTTTTTCGATTTACGGGGAAAAACCCCGGGCCCCGTCTTCCAAATCAAAACCTTGAGAATCGTTTCGGTACTGAAACGACTCTCACCCGGGGAAAGGACACGACCCATTGATCAGTTGTCGGGCCTCGGCCCCGTCGGGGTTGTAACCGGGGGATTCCGGCGGGGGAGAACAGGTCCCCTTTTTGAAGGAGTTCCCCAGTAAACCGCGACACTTGTCGACCCGTTGTGACAGGCCTGAGCAATGGCGTGCGCTGCTGTCGACCCTTTTCGCCGCAGGATGATATATCGGTCCCCTTGCATTTTCCGTCCTCGGGCGGCCACCACTAACCTTTCTAACAGCTGTACCTGTGGTTTGGAACGCTTTCCGCGGCGGAAACGAAATTTTGTTGGCCCCGAACTCGCAGCACACTTGCGACCCCCCCTCCTCCAGCTTTCCAATCATTCTTCCACGTGTGAAGTCGCCCAGGTGTTTTTTTCTCCCATATTTCACAACGCTCACCGGCACTTGGCAATTTTGGGAATTTTACCCGTCCTTCATTTTTTTCTACGTTGAGCAGTGGGCCGACATCACGCTTTTTGCGAGCTCACATCCTTCTGACTTTTTTTCCTGATATTTGCATACGCATGACGTTTCTACGACTTATTTTTTTCCACTGTACTTATCTCCAGCCCCTCCTTTTCTGCAATTTCTGGTTTCGGGGTTTTTTCATTGTTGTAAGTTTTGCACACCGTGTATTTTAGTTAACTTTAATGGTTTTTTACAAATTATCAAAAAAAAAAAGGAAAAGTCTGAATTTTTACTGAATTCTGATTTTTATTGTGTACAAAAAATAAGAAAAACCCCAATAAAACAGGGGGGTGACTCAGCCACCCCCGCGACTAAACGTTGAAAGGTGCGCCCTGCTCTCCGGTTAAAACTTTTGGAATTTCTCGCAAATAATGTTGCCAAAGGGATGAATAATAGAGAGCAACATAGACTAACTTTTTTTCAATGACATTTATATTTTTAGAAATGGATGATGGAGGAAATAAATTTTTAATTAAAATCATTTTGAATTTTTTCCAAATTTAAAAAATTAAAAAAAAAAAACAAAAATTTACCATTTTAAAAAAATATTACTTGAACTTGTTAATTTGTGTGGTTTATAATTAAAAACGAGTAGCTTTAGCGCAAAAAAGTATAAGGGGAATAAAAATTATGATTGAAAATTGGGTCGCCAACAGTGAAAGTTTGAGAAGCACTGGGTTAACATAAAGTGAATTGAAATAATGTTTATTGATAGCTGCTAATAATTAGAAAGATTGCGACAGTTAACCGGCCATTCGCGAACTGACCACAACAGTTAACCCCTAATTATATAGGTAGGTGTAGCGGTAGGGCATATTATGAATGAGTTAATTTTCCAGCTCTAAAATCATATTTTATTATATTTTTCAGTAAAATAATATTCAAATAAATTAAGATGTAAGAAAAAAAAAGATGACAAATTTTTTTATCTGTTGAATTTTTTTAAAGATAAAATAGGAAATTTTTTTGCGGAAATTTGGGCAAAAACTTAAAAAAATAAAAAACTTGAGTTGTATGAGATTTTATTACACGGAATATGTTCATTATTAAACTACTTATAACAATGTGCACATTTATAATCAATCTCTTTCGTTTGATTTTTACATGTAAATATTTGGCAATGTTAATGCATTGGCAATGCAATATTTTAGCAAAGCCACATGGGTGGCCTTTGTTGAGCCTTCAGATGAATGGAGTAATAACTGAATAGAATTTAGGTTATTAAAAATGTTAATCATGTAATTTTTTTTAGCTTACAAAGTGTCTTTCCAACTCAATCACACTCTTCGCACCGCTTGCGTATGTCATGGTTAAAATCCAGAGATCTGTTAAATTTTAAATTATTCTAATGGAAAACTTCATGAAAAATTTAAAATATCCATATTGGGGGAGATCATATACTACGAGCTAGTCTGTATTATTTTTTAAATCTGAGAGATATGTAGTCTTTAATTGTTATAATTTAATCATATGAAAATATCTTATCAACATTAATTAATTTATTAAATTAATCAATGAAATTAATAAAATTGCGATTAATTTAATATTAAGTGTGATATTTTGAGACTAATATACCGTCAGTCGTCACAAGTTCTATTTGTGATATTTCAGGAGATAAATCTTTGGAGTTAGCGTCTCTAGAAAAACTGTGTTTACTGTTATAATTTAACTACTTATATTTATTGAAGGAACAATTATTGAAAAAAATTAGGGGATGACAAATGCTTATAAAATAATAAATAGTAAAAAAAAATAAGAATAACTAATTAAATTAAGGGAAAATGACGTGAAGTGAAATAATTAATGAACATTTTTATTGTTTCCATGAAAACAAAGAAAAACATTTGCATTATACATGTTTAAAACTTTATTTAAAATAACAAATGTTTTTTGGATTCATTCTCAAAGTACTTAATAATTATTATGATTTGCTTACACTAAGTAAAATTTTGATAATTTATTTAAACTAATACCTTTGTATTTAAAAAAATGTATTATAAGACCAGAGAAGGTTAAGTAATTTTTAAAACACAACATATTAAACAAATTTTTGGGGGGAGATTTAAACTGGGTCTTTTAAACTAAAAAACATTCATCAAACTTGTTTCTGAAATGAATATAAATATTATACGCAAGATTGACACTATATCTTTTGAAAGGAATGATTAAAGAAAATTAACAGTTAAAACATAACCTAATGTTAATCCCTTAAGGAAATTATAATTCTTTTCTCAAACTCAAAGGCATATAATACTATAAATTGTATCTTAAGGAGAAATAATTAGTGGGGATTGCTCTGGAATTTTACTTTTTCTCCGATTTGTGAAACATTTGATGATCAAGAGATGTATTTTTAAATTGATAGTAAAAGGTCTTAGAAATCTGAGGAAATCAGTAAATCTATAGAAATCGTCATTAGTTTTCAATCGTTCGGGTGCGTTTCCTCGAACTCAAAGGGATGCAGTCGTCTAAGTTTGAGAATTAAAAATAATTTTCACAGTAATATTTTCACTTTTTCAAACGAACCTTAATAATTCAATTACTTGCGTATTGATAGTAAATATTCTTTGTTTAACTCTGAAGAATTTCAGAAGTTGTATTGATAGTATCAAGACAAAGGATTGGTATTTATGATGATTGATGTGTATAAGATTAATATATGTAACCAGCTATAGGATCACTTGTTAAATGAACAGACAAATAGCAAATTGGCTGATCAATAGGCTAAATTCTTGACGATCACATGATAATTGCAATCACCGTATTCTCCATTGAATTCAAAACTAAGAATAAACTTGTACTTAGTTTTCTGCTTTTGAAGTTTAGTTAAAATTTCAAACCTGATAATTTGTGACGGGCTCACACGTCTTTTCATTAACATGTCCTTTGGGTTCTTTGAGGCCAGAATTAATGGCAACTCTTTTCCAAATAAACCCAAGAAGTGAAGCGTGAAGAAAAGATTCAAATTAGGAAGCTTTTAAATATCAGAAGTTAGAGTAAACGGGGTAGCAATTTGGGGAATGTTATGATAATCAATGATTCAAGCGTGAAAGGGTTTGAGAAAGATTAAGTGACAGCTAACAGAAGTTTTTCCCGACATAGAGCCATTAGGTCAAGGTCATTGCACTCCAGTAAAGACGCAACTTCCATTAAGATTGGATCTGTCGATCAAAATTAAGGTAGGATTGACTATTTAATATTAGGATCTGTGATAGTGTTGGAATTGAGTTAAGGCGAGGTAGTTATTGATAGTGGTCCGAGTTACGTTAGTTCGGTATTATATATATTGTGTGTTTAGTCATCGTAGATTCTCTCCCTTATATTATTATTATCTTATCTGTTAGAGGTTTAAGTTTTAAGATCTTAATAAAGTCAAATTAAGATCATGACGGCTTCTAGCTTTTTCGTTATTCCTACACCTCTAGTTCACCCTGATAATCAAGGAGAAGGGCACCCGAGAGGGGCAACTTCACAAATTGGGCAAATATGTCCCAATATTAAAATTCTTAACACAAATAGTTTTTCAAAATTAAAAAAAAAAAGAAAAAAATATTTTTAATAAGTATACCCTTAAATTCTAAAATAAAATTTCTACAAAATCAAAAGTTGGCAACTTCGAAGCGCATGAACTGATTAGCTGAAAACTGCGTGATTGCTTTTCTCATGTGATTATGACCTCATGAATTTAGCCTATTTATTGGAAGCTAAAACAATAGCATCATAGATTACTAATTACTAAATAAAAATAAGAGGGAAATCTTTTCAATTTTAATAAAATACCCACTAACATATTCAAACTGTGAAATACCATCCCTCATTTTCTTACGATTACGATTTGATCAACAGGTTAATCGATACCGGAATACCAATGAGAACTCGAATAATCGACGTTTCCTTCTCTTAACAGAGCACGAGAGCTTAAGACTTCATCTTGGTAAAATGGCATTCACTGTAATCAAGTAATTTTCATCGATTATTTTTGTCTGGCTAATGTTTACTCAGGGTTCGAAGCGCAAATACATTTGATGGGCCACATCGTGAAAGTGCAGCTTGAGGGAGGGTGTAACTATTGATCGTCTTCCGAAAAACAAGCAATTTGAGAATCGCATTTGTGGAATGATTATTTGAAGACCGTATGCTCAGACTTGTGTATTTACTACTTTCCTTCTTAATACACCTATTGCGTGCCACTGAACTGGCCTTAACAATTTTGTCAGCAATGTAAACATAGAGTTACATTTAGTACGGGCACACGCGAGGGGAACTTCGATTTTCTCCTTTTTTTCGGTGTGTTAACATTAGATTTGGGAAGAAGAAGTATAACCTAATTTAATTTCCATCATATGTTTGAAAAAGGGGCAAAACAAGATTTTACCGTAGATGACTTTTGCATGCGCATGACTTTTTTCGTGTGCTTAGTGATAGAAGTCTTTGTTTTGGTTTCACGAGCAAGGTTTAACGTTTTTTATGACATGATGACGTAGAAAATACACAATGGTTGATGCTATATATGTCCATAATTAAAAACAACCTTTATCTTTTTTTGATTTATCTTATGGATTTACAATTTTTTTTCTCAATGAATTAAGATACGTTATTTATTATACCGAAACACTTATAAAGATTTTATAAAGATTAATTGAACTAACCCTTCGCTAAGCGCGCTTTAAAAAGCTCCATCCACAGGCGCGTGGTATCTCTCAGATGGATCACCTCATTCTTCAGTTTGAAGATGATTTAATCATTTTATTGTTGAGATTTCACATTAAAACATATTTGACATAAAATAATATTTAAAATATAGTCAGGAATTGAGATATTTATACGAAAAAACATAAGAAAAATAATGGTTAGTTATCATCGTATCACCACTGTTTAGACTGTGAGATGCCTTGCTGCAGTCTTCGCAAATCACCTTATAATGTTCAAGAGAGATGGAATTTTCGTATAATGTACTACAAAATTTACATAATCTTTTTTTTTTTCATATCCTCAAAAGAGGGAACATTACCTTTGTGACGGGCTCACGCGTCTTTTCATTAACATGTCCTTTTGGGTTATTTGGGGCCAGAATGAATGGCAACTCTTTTCTAACCAACTCAAGAAGTAAAGCGTGAAGGAAAGATGCAAATTAGGAAGCTTTTAAATATCAGAAGTTTAGAGTAAGTGAGGTGACATTTGGGGAATGTTATGATAGTCCATGATTCAAGTGTGAAGAGGTTTTAAGGGGTTAAGTGACAGGCAACACAAGTAATCCGTGACAGAGAGCCCTTAGGTCAAGGTGCATCCCATTGCACGCCAGTGAACCGCAACTTCAAATAGGATTAAATAGTTTGATACTTCTACTCACATATCATATTATTATATAATATATTAGAGGTTTAAGTAAAGATCTTAATAAAGTCATATTAAGATAATGGCAGCTTCTCTAGTTCTTCATTTATTCCTACACCTCTGGCTCACTCTGATATTCAAGAAGGGCACTCGAAGGGGGCGTCCTTACACCTTCTTTTCCAAGTTCTTGTGATGTTTCTCTTGGCTTTTGGTCTTGAGTGGGACGTTGTATATGAGATATTTCTTTAATTCTGAGTCAAAATGAACGAGGCATGTGAATGATACATGCATACTGTCTGCGTAGGTGCTCTTTCGAAAGTTCGTGATATAGTCGTGTTCCCATATAGATATTTTGGGAGTTCATTCCAGCTACATTGAGGATTGAATAAAATGCATTCAAAAGCTGACTAAGCACGCGGTATCCTTCAGATGTATCTCTTTTCTTAGCAAAAAATTGAGTAGAAAAAACTATCAAACAGAAGTTAAGTAGTACCTGTATCGAATTATTTACGTATAAAACTGAAAACTACATTATTTTACAAGGAAAAAAATCAAAATTCAAAAAATATTACAAAGTCATTAAAGCTGACGTTGCGGTGCGTGCTGCATCTTCAAGATTCAATAGACCCTCCCATCCGAAATATGAAGAAATTTCCCTAGTTCTTGACACTGAAACCTAGGACAAGTGACGAAAGACAGATAAAAGAAGGAGGGGCGTGTTTCAACCAACCGTGTGGACACAGCATAGAACCTAATTTTATAATGCATCTCAGAGATTCACGCACCTAACGGAGGGATGAATGGGAAGTAATTAAAAGTTCTTAACTAATTTGGAAACCATCTATGTTGTTTTGTATCGAATTATATATCTCTTTATATTTGAATTCATGTTCGATTTTATGTACTTGACAGAATTCGAAATTGTTACGAATTTCGTACTCACTCACAAAAAAATCCTTGTTCAGCAGAAGGTTTTTGATTATTTCTCATCTTAATATATATATATAAATTTCCATTCCTGAGCATATTTTGTTTCCTAAAGAGCTAAAAGCGAAGGAAAGGTGTGCATATATGTTGGGCATAATACAAAGCGGGCCTCTGATTCACAATACCTTTGAAAAAAATTAGGTAGTAATAATATTGCTTATAGGTAGAATCAATCATTTTTATTTAGGATCAATTTTTACCTTTTCATTTAATTCTCTCTCTCTCTTTTTTGCGGCTTGAAATCATAAATTCAATTATTCAAAATACACGAAGTATTAATTATAAATTCAGTGGGATTCCCATAAATATTAAATGAAAGAGACAAAGTAAGCATATAATACTTTGTAAAATAAGGTAAGACGCTTAACACATTAATGGGAAAAAATACCACATTTCAAGGATCCTATCTCAAGTATTAAAATTTCTACCAAGCGAGGATTATGTGTGATGTATTTATTTTTCTAAGCTCTTGACATGCATAATATCTTCAAGAAATATTAAAAATACTTAAGCTTACAAAGTATAAAAGTTAGGCTTAGAATGTATCTCTTATAATGGAACGCAGAGTAGAAAATTCATATTAATACCACCGAAACAAATCCTGGTTGAATCTTCCCCTCTCGGTGACAAATAAAAATGTGTTTTCCTTCCGTCGCATTTTCTTTTCTAACCTTCTTAGAATAAACATCTACAAAATCTTCCGAAATGGAAACTACTTTGATTTAAAGCATGAAAAATATCCAGTTTAGGCAAGCCCCTCTCTTGTTCTGGAGTCTTTAAGGGGATCGGAGTATTTTATTGCCCCTTTATCCCGGAGTGTATTATCCGCAAGAAAGGGCGATAGAGAGAGATGGATTGGTTACAGGGATCGAAGAAAACGTTTTTAGAGTGAGATGGATCAAGGTAAACACTTCGAGAGGGAAGGAAAAAAGATTTGGGATACATACTCAACGTTTACAGGATAGGTGTTCAATCAGTGGTCATTTTACAGAGGCGGATTTTGGTTTGTAACAATCGTGTGGAATGTAGCTTCTTTTTGGTGCTGAGGATATTTTTATTTATTTATTTTTTTTTTTTTTGATGAAGCGATAGTGTGGAATTGCTTGTCTTTCATCAAAGCCAGAAAACCATGTTTTCGTTTTCGATGTTTTATTTTTTACTACTTTTATTATTGTATACGCGGTTGCGGAATATTTTGGAAATGGATATATTATAATTTTGTACATGTAGAAACATTTTAGGACAACATTGACTATCGTAAGTGAAATTGAGCTAATTCAATAAGAATTGGCCGGGGTTTTGGGAAAAACCAAAAAGGGAAAAACTTTTTTTGGGGAAGTTTTTTAAAAATAAATGTTTATACATACAGGTATACATTTAGAAAAAAAATGAATCTATAAATATTTTAAAAGAGAAATAAGAATTTTCAATGCATTTTCATACTAAACATTTGTAGTTTTAAAATTCGAATACTTTTAACAATTTTACATCGCAATTAAGAGACAAGACACAGATAACTTAATAATAGCTCAATTTGCTAAAAAGAATAAAAAAGGAAATGTATAGTTAAAATGTAATATTTTTAAAAGATATTCACCAAAAAAAAAAGGGGAAATTTTTTGAAAAAAAAAAATATTTTTTTTATTTTTCCACATCATGAATTAAGTTTCTGGGTTTTCCCTTTGAGACCATTTTTTGTTTATATGCTGAAAGCATTATGTTACAGGAAGTGAGTCATTTTTCATACTTAAGACATATCTTAGTTAACCCACTTGTATATTTATTTATTTTTGAAAATCAGAATTTTGTTGGGAAGCTGAAATACTATCTAATTAACATATTACATTTGTTTGATATATTGCTGATATAAATGAAATTAATAGTTTCTTTTTAGTACTTTCCGCTTATTTGTAACATTTATTGTAATAAATTAGCAAAAGAAGATCTCCCCTAAAAAAATTTTCCCCACACCCCATCCTGAAAAAAATGTTTTTTAAAACCCAAAAAATTATAACTGCTTAAAATTTTTTTAAAAAAAAAAAAAAATAATACAAAGGGAATGAAAAAGCATAATTGTTTTTTGTTGACCGCTGATTTTCCCCCTTTCCAAAGGGGGAAGGGAAAGGAATTTTGCCAGAGCCTGAGGCAGTTTGATCTTCTACATGATAGATGGTGCCACCACTAATCTCTACTGCCCCAATTTAGGCATGGGCTAGAGAGGAGGGAAATATTCTCCATCACCCTGTACCTGTGGTTTCTGCTGCGACCGCCCACAGGACTTTCGACTCGGTGATTTAACGAGCATGTACTCTCGTGTGTACTCGGAGGATATTTGGTGGTATCGGTCAACGAACCCTGTCCCTCCGGTGGGGATACCGATGCTCTAACCACTAGGCTATCCACGGTCCTTATTATAACATTACCTAAATTATAACATTTCACGGTGAAAGCATACTTTATACTTGCCCATAAAAAATCATTGGCGATATTTTTTCTGAGGTAGGCCGAAAACTCGCCAAATGGAGCTCATTTCTAATGAAACAAGCAATGAAAACGGCTAAGTCACAAGGTGTCATTTGAAGAATAACTATTTAGTCAGATAATTGCTTCCATGACGGCCAGAGAGTGGTAAGCATTAATATTTTATGCCCTTGTAGCAACAGTTCTTGAGAAGAAGCTTTCAGTTCCGATGATGTTGTTATTGTTTCATTTCAACGTATGCTTATCTGAACTACCGATTTTTTTCACATCCATATTGCTTACTCTTTTATGTTAAAGGACGTATATACAAATTTCAAGATTGACAAAATTCTTCTCTTGGAAAGAAAATAAAAATTAAATTTGTACTTTAACTATGGAAATTTTTTTTGTAAATAACTCAAATATATAGTTTATTTTGTATTTCTGTTTCACAATCAACCTATATAATTATAATTATACATGTGCAGTTTCTGCTCAAATCTTGTAAAAAAAATCTTTGAAAGAGCAGTTATATTATCTCACAAACGAATTTAACATGCATAGAATCGGTTGCACTAGAATGGAAAAAGTTTAGTAATTTTTGTAAACTGGTTTGTTTATCAAAATGATCCTATTTGTGGTCATTAAAAAAATGCAAAGCGTTTTTAGTGAAAAAGGGAAAAGAAAATATTTTTAAACAATTTTGAAATAACAATAAAAGGTTTAAAAAAATAAGTATTTCAATTTAAAAGTTCATAGATACATCTTTTAAAAAATTTAAAAAAAAAAAAACTAATGCAATAAAGAATTTTTTTAAAAAGATCATCAAAAAAAGTTATGTTTATAAATTGCCAAATTATTTTTTTTTTTAAAAATTTGAATTTTTAAAACTATTTAAAAATTTTGTGTTATTTATTTTAAAAATTTTTTTTTCTGTTATTATTTAAAATTTTCTATGCAACAATCTATAATACTCAACCTGTGTCCCACCGAGCCTTTTTAAGTAATCCAGTCATGGCCCATTGCTCTGAGAAATTTACTTATTTAAAAACATTGTTTTAAAAATTTGGTGGGAAATTCTATGTCAACAAATCAAGTATATCAATTTTACTTTTTTCTGTCGGTGTCCGACAAGTACAAATTGGTATTATTTTTCTATTTTTGTAACATTTACGATTAGTGATAGCGGACAACAGTGGATTAGCGACAATTTTACGAGTGGAAATAATATTTTTAACTATCTTTCATACCTTGCAAGTGAAAAATATTCGAAGAAAATATATCATTTCAAGACGATTGGGAGGTTGACTATTTTGTAGTGAAAAACAAACATGGATCCGTAATGGTTTGATTTGTCACGAAAGTGCTGTATTTAAAAAATACCAATAAACAGGAATCACATTCAATGACACTTTTCATCGAAGTTTCAAGAGGGGATAAATAGACTTTCATGAATAATCTTTTTCAACAGCAACAAAAATTTTTTTCAATGGTAAATCAAGGGTGCAAAGACATCCTAAAAGTTTGTTATATTTTGGAAACATATGAAACCGTTTACTGATCAAAAATTGTGAAGGAGTGTTTCTTAAATGCTTCAAATTTAGTGTTAGAGACAAAAATTAAAAAAAAAAAAAATATGTGTAATGATAATTAAAAAGAGCAAAACAGGAGACATAATTTTTTGATCAATTTTCCACATTTTAAATTTTTAATGTTATCTGGTCTTAAAGCATCCCCCCCCCCCATGCATGCGGCCCCCGTGAAATTGCTGACATACGTATGCGACCCAGCAGAAAAAAAAAGGGTTAGTACCCCAGATCTATGTTATGAAATGTTTTTGTAATTTTTATGCTCAGATTCTCTAAGAGTGTTAAAAGACAAAACAATATCATATATTTAATTTTCAAATTCTATATTCCCATTGAATAAAAAGATTCATTTTATGAAATTTAAAAAAGTAATTAATAAATATAAGAACTAATTCTATAAGTTGGTTAAATTAAAGTACTTAATGTTTTATTCAAAATTAAAATGCAGATAGATTTAAATTTTCTCATCGAAAATAATATTTATTGTTCAAAAGAGGAAAAATAATATAATTTTTATGAAATTTTTAACGTTAAAGTAACTGTAAGAAGAAACTCAAATTTTATGCATGAAAATATGAAATAATTCGTATTTTTATTACATCTAAAACATGAATACTATAACAATAGCACATTTCAAGACAATTATCTAAAATATAAATCATCATGAAGTTTCTAATATTACGGACTATTTTGATAGAAAACAAATCAAGTGGGGGGCTCAAAATTTTTTGCATTTGATTACTAGAAATTTGGAATATATTTCCCCCCATAATTCTATAGTAAATATTATTTATTCCCTAATTAAAGATAATTTAAAAACTTAAGCTTATCCAATTATGTCATTTGTGTTGCAAATAAAAAAAAATATCGGAAGTTCAATT